>JAKUBH010000064.1:0-20851 GCA_030563205.1 Sugiyamaella marilandica
GGCAGCATGGGGTAGCATCAGTAATGGCAGTTCCAAGCACAGCTCGTTACAGGGCAAGGGCTTTACCTGCAGATCTATTTGACTCGTCTTAGCCAGAGCGTAGCTTACACAAAACTGTATGAACTATGAGAATAGATTCGGCACCTCAGAATCTGCCACCAGCAGTAGTCTTCACACAAGCATTTATCCGGTAACTTATTTATTAACGCGTATGTCAGACGCGGCACACCTGGCAGTGAGTCGAAAAAGTCGACAGGCACTCACAAATCTGTGTTTTTTTTGGTTCACTTTTCTTGTTTTTTTTTTCGTTTCTGCTCTTTACTCTCTCTTGCTATCTTACTATCATATGGAAAATGATGTGGTTGAACAGTTTCAGAAAAAATCAGTAATAACGTCAATACAGCATCGTCAAATCTAAGGAACTTTAGTTTGTAGAAGTATATCGCCGTACTATGAATTGACTCAGCTTCTTTCAATTCCACTGCGACAGCAGCCCTTTGGATCTATTCTTCGATTGTGATGGCGTTGCTAATCAGTTAGATCTTATATAAAAAACTTATTACGAAGTGCTATAAGCTAGACAGGCGGTAGCCGAAATTTGGCTGCCTCGTCACATCTAATAGTTATCTACGGTGCTATATCTGGGGGATAACACGTCTCCTCGTCACTTGTGCCGGTCACAGTAATAGCAAGGTTCCCTGACAAAGCGTGAAATCTCGCTAGCAGTAAAGGTAACTACTACATGCTCTCCCTCCGAACCGATCAAATCAGAGACCAAAGATATATCTTGCACTCGCGGGTCTGCTTCGTTATAACTCACGTCTTGGGCATCCCAATTTCCTCCCCTCCTCTGTATGAACGACATAAAGAGAATTCTTCTAGACCGCTCGCTTTCATCTAACGTAAATAGCATGACAATTTCGACGTCTTCAGCCTGCAGCCATTTCACCGCCATATAGCCTAGAGCCAGATAAGGACAAAAGCGTGAGACATGTTAAATGAGAATGTAGCCAGTTCGCAGGCGTGTGGATAGAAAGGAACGGAAGTTCTACGTGATTAATCGCAAATTTGCTTCCAGTTAGCAGATGGCGTTTCAATTTCGACGGTCAACAACAATGGTTGCATTTGGATGCTAGAGGTGTGGTATAAATTCAGAAAGCAAACGACACGAATAATAATAATAATACGTGGATATCATCACATAAGCGTTAACATTGAGCGTTATTACAATATGTAATAATTCTATATGTTACGGACAACGTATAAAACCTAGGGTCATGTATACATGTATAGAATCATACGGCATCGAATAATCCCATAAGAACCGTACAAGCTTCATAATTATAAAACTCAATTGGCCTCAAGAAACAATTTGTTGTTGCGTTAGGTGGTGCTGGTGGGCATGGTTTTAAGCTATATTTTGCCTGCTATATTTTGCCTGATCCTCCGTAAGCCGTCTGCTCGCTAACGCAGGGCTGTCAGATCTCTCCAACCTCATACGGCGCTTGTCAACTATTGCACTATGTTGAAGTATCTTCTACCGTTGATGGTATTCCTGCCGGGATTTATCTGGAATATGCTCACCAACGCTGTTCCTTATAATGCTCCTGATGGGTTTACCAACAAGAACATCACCTTGGTTATTGCTCATCCAGACGACGAGGTCATGTTTTTTGGACCTACATTAGGACTCCTCACCATACCTGACCTAAACAACTCAGTGTCAATAGTGTGCTTGTCATCTGGCAACCACGAGGGTCTTGGTGAGATCCGCAAATATGAGCTGCTGAAAAGTGCGTGGATGTTCAAGATCCATCCTAATAACGTTACTGTGATTGATGACGAGTCGAGGTTTCCGGACTCAATGACCACTCAGTGGCCCCCAGCGGACATTGCCAGCTCACTGGCGGACGTGCAGTCAGTGCAGCAAGCGAATATTTTGATTACTTTTGACAAGGAGGGTATTTCGGGCCATGCCAACCACAAAGCTGTACACAACGGAGTGCTAGAATATGCCCACCAGGAGTTGGAGCACGGCAGAGACGTCCAGTTGTGGAACCTCAAAACAGTGCCTATCTTCCGCAAGTATCTCATGTACTTTGACGTGCTTATCTCATACTTCGTGGAACCCTGGCTCTATACCAGACGCACGGAACTTCACGAGCTGGCGACGACTGATTCCAGACTACATTTCATTTTGCCCTATGCTCCACTTCCGACGGCTTCCAACCGGACCGAGGTGATCTTTTCACGCCAGCACCAGTTCTTGCAGGCAAAAACTGCCATGGTGAAGAGCCACGAATCGCAAATGCGTTGGTACAGACATTTGTGGGTTATTTTTTCCCGGTACATGCTGTGCAACGATATTGTGCAGGTGTACTGACATGTATATATAGACATTAAGCGCGGGTTTGCACTGTTAATCAGCGATCTACAGTATCTACCAAAAAATTCAAAGACAATTGCTTAAGTTGCAACTTCATGACTTCGTAACTATACACTTCCCACTGCCTCCATGTCGTCAAATGCGTCTTGTTCCTGCTCTAGCCACTTCTGCATGGCTTGAGATGTGTGCAGATATGCAAGCACCTCTCGCTCGATGGCAGCGAACTCTGGCAAAACTGGCGCCCACGAACGGACTGTCGACTTGCAGTGATCTATTCTTCCAAACCTCGCGTATCCCTTGACGGCCCGTTTCAACGCTACACCAGCCACCTCCACTGCGTGGGCATTTCCAGACTGTAGAATGCCCGAAATACTATTGATCATTGCGTCGTAGTCTCTCACTGAACTCAGATACCGGATGCGAAGGCGGTACATAGCGTCCGTTGGCTTTATACCATGCTGCTGTGTGACAACGTTCCAAAGTTCAGCAAATGTGCCTGCTGGAGTCGCACCCACTGGCTCCTGTGTGAAGTACACCCACCGCAATGCATTATACCACATGTCGACTGCAACTCTGTTGTTCACTGATAATCCATATTTCTGGCGCATCTTTTCCATGGCAAGTAAGCCTTCGAGACACCTGTTGTTGTAGGCGAATCCCGTGATAATGGCAGACAGAGTGCTGATTTTCGGATAAAGTGTCGACCCCTTTGTAATTGGCAACTCCAGATTTTCAGACGGAACAACGGACGAAGAGGATGAAGAAGAAGACAAACTGATGTTCCATACCGACTTAAGAATAGTCAATGCTCCAGCAAGGTCCCGTTGTTGGCACAAGTACAACATCACCAGCTCGTATGTTCGAAAATTGGGCTTGACATTTAACTGAACCATTCGTTCAAGTAGCTCGATGGCATCATTGGTAGCTACTGGCACTTCTTCCGGTTTCAACAACCCCAAATACTTGTCTCTTACGGATTTTCCAACCCATCCTTTCCAGAATTTGGGGTACCCATTGCAGGTCGCCATTATATACTTGTTCCAAAGATCAGTGTCCCACATAAAAGTCCCATCTTCAATTGCTCGTGCCTCCACCTCTCGCCAAATTGACTGCACGCTTTCGTAGTCGTTCGCCTTGAAAGCCAGCTCTATCATATAAGCGTAATGCTGCGAATTCAGTTTATAGCCACAACGATTTATGGCCCATGCAATCTGCTTGGCGCGGGGCCAATATCGCCGGGCCTTTACCTGTCCAGTGGGAAGAAGTGAAAGAAGTCTGCTACACTGTTCTTCCGTAACATAACTCAGAAGTTGCAGATTATCGGCTAGAATCTGGTCAAACTTCTCTAATGCCCTATCAAGGTCCCTTTCGTCTACAGCCTGTATAAGACTAGTGACCAGCGGTGGTACCATGACTCCTGAAGCTCTACCTATGAGCTGGCGATCTTTTGAACTGCTTCCATCCATATACAATACATCAGAACTAGGGAGAAGCCGGTCAACACTAGGAAGAGAAGATGTGTCCAATAAATGTGACTTCAATGACTGCCCATCGATTGGCTCCAAGTATCGCTGCCTCTTAATATAACTACTCTTGGGCCGTTGAAGAGTTGTGGAAACCGTACGTTTTGGTACCCAAAAACCCCATGGCCTGATCCGGAGGGTGCGTTGACAAGATGCACTCATCTTAACAGCCACCGGGCGGATATCGGCTGCCAGCTTCTTTCAAAAGCTCTTAAGCTTTGCAATGAGACTTCAGTCAATATGATTTTTCAGGTATTCCAACCACAGAAATATGACCTAACCCTTAATACTTGCACCGACTTGATCGTTTCGTGAACCTTCACAACACGCGACTGAAGTGCATACGGAAATATGCCTGGTGGGGAAGAAGTGCTGGTCGCGCCTCTCCAGGGCCTTGTCTTCTGCTGTACTTCCGTGGAAGTCGATCTTCGTGTAAGTTTTATTTATTAGTCATTATTGTTCTTGCAGAATGTGCGCTAATAGCAGGCAAAGATCGCTCAGCATATCACTGATATGGGCGGCATTCATAAGACTGATCTGATGAGCGATGTCACATTCTTAATTGTCGGCGACCGACACACCCCAAAATATGAGTACGCTGTCCAAAAGCGTGGTGATATGATATTTCTGCGCCCGTCCTGCATTCCAGAGCTGTTTGTCAAATGGCAGCAGGGGCTAGAACTTGATGTAGAAAAAGAGTTGGAGGCAGGAAGGCTGGGCGTTTTCGAAGGACTCCATTTGTGCTGCACAAATATCAAGATCGATCCCGATAGGAAGCTGCTCATAGATATCATGCAGGCCCATGGGGGAACATACGCCCCTGATCTCACGAGGTCTGTAACTCATGTGATATGTCCAGTAGCTTCTGGCAGAAAGTATGAATTTGCACTCAAGTGGGGCATATCTATTGTGACTCCAGAATGGATTACCATGAGTATAGAACGTGGAGCGGCCTTGCAAGAGTCATATTTCAGTGTAATATTACCGCGAGATCAGATTGGTAAAGATTCTTTTCTTGATGCTGCAAATTTACAGCGACATGTACATTTGAAGCCAGTAAGGCTAGTCGGTCGCCCAGATACGTTATCCATTAGAAGAAGATCGAAAGTGCTTGATAGTGGTGGTGATCTGTGGTCGTCAGTTTTGGGCCATATCCAGCTACAGCCTGTAGCAGATCAACTAGGGCGACAAATGGACCAAGCTTGGAAAGCAAAGCTGCAGGATTTTGGGGATAGTAAGGTGGATCATCAGAACCAGAATGACGGCAACCACGATGATAATGACAACAGCGACAACGACGAAGACGATGCTGATGACGCACGTATTGTGAAGCCAGTTCGCCCCACAGCGAGCAGAGTCTTGCGGTCCGTGGACTCGTCGATTAAGGAAGGCATGTTCAGCAACCAGGTTTTTCACATAATCGGATTTCAAGGAGTTAGGTATGACAAGCTTAGTGAAGTGATCACATCTCATGATGGTTTTGTGGGGATCCTCCCGACAATTGTTGTCGCCAATTCTGAAATGTCCTGGGAGGAGGTTCAAATGGAGCAAGTGGAGCCTGGAGTGCCTATCGTGACAGAGTGGTGCATTGAAAGGTCACTTTTCAAAGGCGAACTGATAATCGACGAATGGGGATCTGTCGTCAAGCATCGCAATCTGATAGATTTCGGAAAACTGCATATCAGTCTGTCAGGCTTCACTGGCATCGAGCTACTCCATTTAGAAAGGCTGATAAAAATCCTGGGTGCAACGTTCGAGGAAACGTTTGACTCAAAAGTGCATATTTTGATTTCCACCCCGAAATCTAAAAAGTTCAATCATGCTATAGCATGGGGTATACCGGTTGTTAATGAAAAATGGATTTGGAGATGCTCGGAAGAGGGTCGCATCATTCCTCTCGACAGTGCCGAATATGTGATAGACGGAAAGCATTCAGCTGGAAGGACTATTGACAAAATTGTAAATAAGAAGCAATCCCAAGTGGCTGAGAAATTTACATCGTTGACTGGCGAAAGCAAAACGGCCGACAACGGCATTGTAGAGAGCCAAATAACTCGAGTCATGCCACACTTGGAAAGGCATTCGAAGTTGGAGGACGTCATTGATCATTCAATGGATCGTCGCCTAGTGGGACGTGCGGTTGTATCGGCCATTGAGATCGCAAAGGAAAAGGAAAAAGAAAAAGAAAGGGAGCAGCTCACTACTACTGTCACCGATTTTACGAGCAGGCCACCACAATCAGTGGCTAGTCAAGTAAGTTATATTGATATCGAGACACAAGACGAAAGAATGAAATTGCTGCGCGCATTGGGGGAGACGGATGGCACTCCGCTAGAGTCTGCTGCGAGTGAAGAGACTATGACTCCCGCAGTGGATATTGTTCGAAAGCGCAAGGTCTACGCAGAGGAGGTCCGATCCGGTAGACAGCTCAGGGCAAGAACATAGCGTCAATTTATTTATTGTATTCAGCTCATCAAGAAGTTATTTACCGAATTAAGAGTGGCCCGACTTGGATTGACTTTCCGTTGTGTAATTATCTGTACTAGTCTTTGTCGAATCTCCGCCTTGGTGACAAAAGACTTTTTCCTATTTGCAAGACGTTTTCCATCAGAAGTGAAAAAAACACAGCTCAACGCGAGAGCAATTCCGACACATAAATCGGAACCTGTATCACACAGAATTAAGACTTTTCCATCTAAAACCTGCGAATTTCCAGCTATCTTATCGACCACGATAGGAAGGAAGCTCCGTAAAGCTTTAGACCCCTTCTTACCAGAAGAAAGTTTGTGATTTATAATGGTGCAACCTTCAGATGCGTCCAAGACAATGGTCTCTGAAACATTTATAATTAGACTGCAGTCATCTGTATTAGAATTGACAGTCGCACATCCAATCCATATGCAACTAGGCACTAATTGAGTTAATCCTGCATCAGTCTGTTTAAGTGAACTACTGGCCAGACTAGTGATCATTTCGTGCAGTTCTTCGTCGGTATTCTCCAACTTGCCTAAAGACTCCCTATTGTTCCAGAGAATATCGGGGCTCAGTTGTTCTGCCCATTCCTCATGATCGTCGGCAGCACCTTGAACATACGTATATCCTTCACGATGTTCAGTACCATCCTGCACCATTCGCGATGCCGTGCATAATACAATTGGATAAAAGTCGTCAAATTGTGGTGGCTCCGCTGGAAGATATGAATCCGGCGTCACCCAGATAGGACGTAAAGGCTTTTTGATTTTTTGTCTCAAGGAATTGATATCAATACCGGCATGTCTTGCTGACTGGCACCAATATTCCACTCGCGACTTGATCTGATCATGCTCGCTAGCAGACACTGCATTTGGTGGAGTGAATAGCTCGCTGTCTGAATAGTCAAAAACAAGCCGATTTATTACTGAGCACCATATTGGAACCGTCTTGGAAAATGCGTCCGGCATTCTCTTTCCTCGTCGCGTTGAATCGACGATGACTACTCCCCCATTCGAGATGAGGTCGAAGATGTGAAAATTGAGTCTTCGGGTACTAAACTCCCACTGCCCGAAGTGACCATCGGTACTTTTGAAATACACTGTCTCTGACATGAGCTCCGGACGAATATACCAACGTCCACATCTCTCATTCGCTGAGTTAGGGACAATCTAGGCCAAATTTTGTTGCTCACTTACCCACCAACGGCAGATTGTATGACTCCGAGACCCGCTCTACATATCGCGAATCTTGAAATATAGACTGTATCCGGTTACGGACACTGCGACTTTCTTTTCTGATTGACTTAGAAATATCTGAGAACGTGGCCTTTACATATTTTTCGTATGACTCCACTTCCATGCCTGACTTCTCGGGAGTCTCATCAGGAGGATACGGTAACTAAAAAACCCTAACATACTTTGTAGACCAGCCGTTTGCACAGCTCAGCTTCCTCACTATGTCTCGGAGACAGGACTACATCGCTCGAATCCGATATCAAAATGAGTTGCTTCCGCCCCCCTGTCCTCCTAAGATGCTCAACATCCCTATAGATACCCAGAAACTGACGTCATCGTCGTTCCTGTCTGGTCTGGTTGCTAAGCAGCCTGTGAATGTTGACGTCGACATCGATCTGGGAATGCCTCTGGATATGACTGAAGTGCAGGGAATATTCGACAGAGGCGACGAATCAGGAGTGTATCCATTTGGGGGTGCGTTAGAACTGAATCCCAAAGATCGGGCTTTATTACGACCACCTGTAGGGTCTACTGGTGGCACAAAGTCTATGCCGGGTGTTTCATTTTTACGACGAACAGAGTATGTTTCGGATGTAGTGCGACAAAAGGCTGCAGAGAGCAAGCTCGCATACCTAAGAGAGAAGGTGAAGGACACTAGGCTTGGGCCAGAGGATCAACTGAGAGTTGTTGAGGCCACTTTCGACGCAACTGCGGAGGATTTCTCGGAATTGCGACATCCAAAGAAAAGACATTTACGCGCGGTGGATGCGTGGACATTACTTCCAGACTCCAATATTTTCGATCTACAGTATCTCGCCTTGAAGCTTGTTGGATCTGCATCCTTAACGGCCTCCAAACGCAAATTCAGCGATGAGTCGCTTAGTACGGCTATATTTTCCCACAAGTCGGTGGGAGATGAGAACTGGATGTCATTATATGTCGCTGATGAAGAAGATTCAATACGCCTCAAGAAAAAATTGGATTCTACCGAAGCGACCATCGTCGATGGTCTTGACGATGAAGAAGTTTATCGTTTCAACAGAATTCAGGATAATGATGTTGACTTACAGCTTCACGCCAATAAGTTTGACGAACTTCGAATAGTCATGAACGAAGATGGCACTAGTACTTATGTGCCTCTTATCGGACGAACGCTTTTAAAACGTCGCCGAGTCGTAAAGCAGAGGCGAGACCTTGTGAACGACCATACCATTGCTGCAATTGACTTGTCATTAAGAGAAGTTACTCCTCAAGAGTCCATTGCACGGGATAATGCACGGTCAGAATACGATCCAGTGACATACAAGTTCACTGAGCTGGAAGAAACTGGACAGAACGAAGATGAGGAGAGTCAAGATGAAGAAGATGAAGAAAATGAAGCAAATGAAGAAGATGACGGACAGGTTCTACGTGAAGAAGGGGAACAGAGTCAGAGTCCCGACGATTCTGAAGTCCAAGATCAAAGCGACGAATGATTCGATGTTGTATGTTTCGCACGTTTAAATTGAGACCATATGTGGAATGTCTAGATATTTTTTGTACATTGTCTATATATTGTTATTTTATTAATATCGAACCGTAAGGATTTAGTACTCGGTATGCCGGTTATGTTTACTTGTTGACTAACCGGTTTGTAATATGCAACGAACGCGAAGGGCAAGGAGGCGACGTTAAGGGGGGAGACCTCATTTTAGGATTGTATCTTGAATCTATACGAGCCCAAGAATGTCCACGGACCTGATTGGAGAATTTAAGAAGAGTATGGAGAGTGAACCTTATTAGGAAATGTGAATTAACGTAGAAATATTTAGTTTGGTGGACTCCGTTCAACCAGCAAGTCGAGTACGTGCAATCAACAACGCAGTCGTCTGATTACAGAAGGCAGACGTCCAGCAACCAACTCTAACTTTAGTACAAAGCCGTCGTTATAGACTCGGATATATCAAAGCTATTCAGCAGAGTTCTCGAGACCCACGAACTTTTGGACAGAAATGTCTCGAGCGTCCAGGTTCTGGATCACAGGCGTCAATCCGAGCCTTATCTCGAAGCTATTTATATTGTCAGCCCGTCATTATACAATTTCGAGTGTATAGCGGCTGATTACACAAGGAGCACACCTCGATATGCTGGAGCTCATATATTTGTGACCCCGGGGATCACTGACGAACAGGTGGTAAAGATCAAATCATCTCAAACTGGGCGTTACTTACGGCAACTGCAAGTAGTCTATATTGATTTTTGGCCCATCGAGAGCCAGGTTTTCAGCTTGGATGACCCTTTTGCATATGAAAAATTCTACAACTCGCAGTGTCTTGACTTGGTACATCAACAGGTCCGTAAGACGGCTGCACAGCTTGTGGGAGTGTGCGCAATGTTAGGCGAGTACCCAATAATTCGCTTCTACAAGCCCAAAAACCCCACTTATGAAGCGCACACCCTGCCTTTCATGATTGCTCATGAATTCCAGGAGCAGATGGATAAATATGCCCGTGATCACAGTGACTTTATAGGCGTATCGGAAGCGCGGGGCCGGTCTATTTTCTTAATCGCTGACAGGTCGATTGATCCGTACGCACCCGTTCTTCATGAATTCACCTTCCAAGCAATGGCATTTGATTTACTACCAATAAAAGAGGGACGGAAATATACATATCATATTGAAAGTTCAAAGGGTCGGGAGTTGGTGGAGGGAACTATCTCGGAAAAAGATCCTGACTGGGTGGGTCTCCGCCATCTTCACATGCAGGAAGTAATTGAGCAATTGACAGCCAAATTGGATCGGTTGAAGAAAGAAAATCCGCACTTTGCTGATACAGAGACATCGACTACGGTGTCAGACCTGCAAGACA
This sequence comes from Sugiyamaella marilandica, assembly GCA_030563205.1. NCBI lineage: Eukaryota > Fungi > Ascomycota > Dipodascomycetes > Dipodascales > Trichomonascaceae > Sugiyamaella > Sugiyamaella marilandica. The sequence continues at coordinate 10,466 of JAKUBH010000064.1, forward strand.
TGGTTGCAGCTCTGCCCTCGTTTCTAGAGACAAAGGATAGATTTGCTCTCAATTTACATATGGCGACTGAATGCATGAACATTTTACAAAGGAAAGGCTTGTCAGAGGTGGCAGATATTGAGCAGACAGCGGCCCTTGGGGTCGGGGCGGATGGTCGAAAGCCGAAGACGCTGGCAGATGATTTCGTTGCGTTACTGGCAGATGACCGGCTTGGAAAGGCCGAAAAGGTTCGACTAATTATTATATATGCGTTGCATAGAGGAGGGCTGGTTGAATCTGACTATATGAGGTTATCTCAGCATGCGAATCTGAATGAGGAAGATTTGCGAGTGATAAGAAACATGGTTGTCTTTGGACACGATACTGTCAGGGCTTCTCTAGGACAAAGGCCACCAAAAAAGCTCTTGAATGGCGTTTATTACGGTCACTCAACTGAAGATACATACTCAGTGTCGCGGTATGTCCCCGCCATAAAAAATATCCTAAGTGAACTCATCAAAGGTTCTTTGGATATTGAGGAATTCCCGTTTACTCGTCATGAACCGACTGCCGACGAGATTGACATTGATTCACATAGTTCTTTGAGAAATCCACGGCAGCGAGCGGTTTGGGCCAAAGCCACTGGATTCCAGGGAAATAAACAGCGGATTTTCGCATTCCTGGCTGGAGGATTCACTCAGTCAGAAGCAAGAGCCGTGTACGAGCTCAACAAGTCATATCCCAAGGAAGTCATAATCGGCGGCGAAAGCATAGTTGTGCCCAACGGATTCTTACGTTCCCTTTCACGCATATCCGTTCCGCGAGCCCAACTCGGACTGCCTGTCGACCAGCCACGTAAAAAGGTGCCTGAATATTTATTTGAATCGGATAGGCAAAACCTGTCAGCAGCGGTAGCCTCAACACCCAAGACTCCGACAGCGACGCCGGGAGCAGTTCCCATGAAAGGACCACCTCTTTCTGCGGCGAAGGACGAGAAAAAAACCAAGGAAACCAAGCGGAGTAAATTTGGGAAGTTATTCAAGTAACCAAAAGTTCCTCATCAGTTCATGTGGTTACGGTACATTGGATATGAGTAATCTTTGGAAAAATAACTAATTGTTAAGTACATGCAAATTAATAATAATCACCGAATGAAGGTTCGCCATATGGCTTGGGAGGAGGCGGTGGTGGCCGCAGACGAGCTCTCGTCATGACATTTTCTTGACGATACGTTGGCGCCATGTAATGCCCACTGTAATAGAGAGACCCACCATGAGGATGGGTATCTGAGAATGACGGCTCTGGAAACCTAACAGTTGAGGCAGGATTCGGAACTATGCCCTGTTCGGGTGCCGTCCTGAAAGATCTTTCATAAAGGGGGGCGCTTGTCGTACTATTAGCGTCATCAGGCGAATATCGCAGCGGATATTCGGGGTAGAAGCTCGTCGTGGTTGGAAGCTGACTCGTCTGTCCAGACCCATTACTCGCATGAAAGTTGCTAGCGAAGATATCATTAGATGCTTCAGCGGAAATGCTTTCAATAGTGCTTGAGATTTTGTTTTCATAACCGTCATCTTTATCCTTATTTAGCAAAAGAACAATAGAATGCGGGATGATTCTTCCACTAGCGGTCGTTATCGGTTTATCTTTGTGTGGTCGCGACGCCAACTTCTTTTTGTTTATCTTAAAACGACGATAGCGACGTCTAAATTCTACAAGATCGGGAGAAAGCGTCGCCGGATCACTGTTGAATAGGTCGATGGCTTCAGCCGATTCTATGAGTTTGTTTCGCAATGAAATTATTCTTGCACCCTCAGACTGTTTATTCATATGGTGAATGGTCAGAAATTAAATTCCGAATTGGGTAATGTATATAGGCTTCCATCTTCTCGCAATGCACAATACTTTATGTTGGAAATATGCTATCTGAGCTATGATTTAGATCAAATATAAAAGGAAATGAACGCTCTTTCGGAGGCACTTCTTCTGCTTGTAGGAAGCAGACACGCACCGCCTGGAAAAACGACAGTACTACTACTGACTCAAATCTAGTAAACGAGCTGTAGGCGGGGGAGACTTATCCCAACCACTCTATTAGTTTAAGTCCACATATCTGTCTACATTATCAGGCATCGGTCTGTGGCCTTCCAGTAAGCTACGCAAAACATTTAGAAATAAGTTACAACCAAGTTAGTCTATATATTAACACACTAGAAAAAGCATTTTGATGAAAAGATATAACTGATTAACAGTCTCTCAGTTTTCTTAGGTCAAGCGCTAATTTAGCTTGACAAGTTTGATGTCAAAAGTCAGCTCACTGTTGGCAGGAATTCCAGGAATGTTCTTTTTCCCGTAAGCCATGGGAGCAGGGATGATAACTCGGCGCTCACCCTTGACAGACATACCAGCAACACCAACGTCCATTCCCTTAATAACGTCACCAGCACCAAGCTTGAATGTGAAAGGCTTTCCTTTGGTGTTCGAATCGAAAACTTTGCCGTCTGACAGCTTTCCAATGTATCGAATACCAACAGTCTGGCCTTTCTTGGCAACGGGACCCTCACCAACAGTTCGGTCTTCGATCACAACGCCACCCTCAAGCTTCTTGGTAGCAGGCTTCTTGGATCCAGAGCCCGTAGGACCCTGCTCAAGGTCTTTGGAGAACGCAACCTTCTTGTCCTCCGACTTTTTTTGCTTTTTGGAGACCTCGGTCTTCTTTTCCTCATCGGCAGGACGCTTCTTGTTGTCCTTGCTTGCAGACTTCTGAGGCTTCACCTCTTCCTCTTCTTCCTCGTCAGAGTCATCATCAGAAGCTGAAGCAATCTCTCGAATTCGCGTTGTCTCGTCGAGCTCATCCTCATCGGGAGAGAGATCGTACTCATCGCTGTCAAACTCGTCTTCTTCGTCACTGTCAACGTCATCATAGTCATCAGAGTCCTCATCATATGGGTGTTCGATATAGTTACCGGTCAAATGAATGGGGTATGACCCTTCTACAACAAAGACAACATCCTCACCTGCGGTGATAACAATGTCAAGAGGCTGTTGATATTGGATAGACGGAGACAGAGTGCAGAGAACGATCTCCTCAAGCTCATCACCATAATCCTCATCATCCTCATCATCCTCATCATCCTCATCATCCTCATCGTCTTCTTCACCCTCTTGTGCGTCGGCCATCTCTTCGTCTTCGTCTTCCTTATTAGACTTTTTAGCCTTCACTGCTTTAGATGCCTTTTTAGAAGACTTCTCATCATCGCTCTCTTCCTCTTCATCCTCTTCATCTTCATCTTCGTCCTCCTCTTCATCACTATCTGATTCATCCGATTCATCGTCCACAAGATTGTCGTAATCAAAGTCGAGGGGTCGCTTGATAATTTTGAGAGTGCTTGGGGTGTTCTCATCGTCCAACGGGCTTGTCAGATCGATGGCAGCCATGGTAATTCGAATAGAAACGTTCAAATCATCTCCATCAGGAGGAGAGACCAAACCAGGAATGAGCACCCGCGAGTAGGATGCCAGTGGCAACAGATTATAAGACATAATAATAAATAAACTGGGTAGAAAAAAAGGAAAACCTCTTAAAGGGAAGTTGGCTAATATTTATATGTTGCCCTGACAAAAAAAAATTACAGACATATGCATGCATCAGGTAAGGGTTGTAGAAGGTTCTTTGAGAGGAGGGCCATGGACAAAAGAAGAGGACTATCCAAGTTGCAATCACTGAATCGATAAAAACAGAGAAGACATCATTGAAATAAATCACGGCACAGAACTTCGAAGGAGATAAAACTATAGAGACAAATACTGCAAAACACTACAATTCCAAACTCGTTCAGAGTAGATTGACGGAGCATTTCGATTACAGCATCCAATTACAAATGCTAACAAATACACACAAGATGAGTTCATAAGACAACCATACAGCTGTCATTTTCGGGAGGTCGTCGTTCATTTAGAACTTAAGCAGATGAGGTCGGTCACCCTTCTTTAAGCTGAAGCTGGCGGCAAGGTATTGCTTGAGCAGAGGAGTCTTCTTGATCTCAGCAAGCAATGCCTTGTCAACGACCTTCTGGTCTTCAACACGCTCAGCCTTGATCTCCTTCTTGGCTCCAGTCTCGCCAAAGAACTCGGCCTCAGAAGCCTTGGAACCAGCTTTCTTCTCACGGGCAAAGTAGGCAACGTTGAACTTGGACACATCAACGCTGTCAACGGACACTCTGGTGGAGGTGGCAATGACATAGGAAGCGTTAACCCGTCGCAGGGGAACACCGTTGACCTTGAACGGTCCAGTCACCAACAAAGTGTTATCCTCAAGAGACTTCAGCAGAACAACTCGCTTTCCTCGGAATCGGCCTGCGAGGATGATCAGAACAGCACCCGGCACAAGCGAAGCGCGCAGCTTCTGTGGTCGAATAGACTTTCTAGCAGCCCGGGGAGTAGGCGCCGGCTCAGCAGGGTACCACTTCTGAGCCTTGGTCTGAGGAATAGCTCGGCTCTGACCGTTCTTGGCCTAAAGTTAGTACAAAGTTCAAGATGGATCCAAAACCCGCGATAACAGCAACTACCAACACTACACGATAGTTGGTAATAAAAGCGGAAGTTGTCTGTCATTACTTACGCCTCCAATCTGCTTAGTCTTGGTGCTCATTGTCGTTGTCGATATCTCTCGGTTGAGTTGATAGTGAGAGTCGATTTTTCAAGTTAGTATGGTGTCCCAATAGGGCATGAGAGATGAGTCCCCAATATGTGTAAACGACTGCACGCGTGACTGCTAGGGTTAAGCCCTCAAAGTTCAATATCAACCCTTGACCTAAACCCAGACAGCGCGCGTTATCGCATTGACCGAACGAACAGCTCCATCTTAGCGACTATTAAATATTGTTTCCGTAGTGCTGACGCTGAAATATGACTAGCTGATATTCTCAAACTCGCTGCCACACAAGTAACACATTCAGGAGAATTTGACAAGAAGCATTGAAGATGACAAGTCTCTAATGATATGTTTGTGTTGATGCATTTCATGATCTTCTAATTATTTACAATGAGGCAAACTTCTGTAGCGCTTCAAGACTAACTTCACCATGTATAGAGGAGTCACTTATTGACTCCACGATGGCTTTTGCAATGACTTGTGCTGAAATAGATGGACTGCGCAGCTTGTTAATCTGAGTGATTTCAGCTAGCTTGTTTGCAGCCCGAAACACATGTGTTATTCCATCCCTAGCAGTGTTTAACCCGGACACATCAGCGTCATATATAAACCCTGGGCGAATAAAGATACTTCGTAGCCCTGGTATTGCTGCCAGTTCCTTTTCTGCCTGGTGCTTCGTGTTGATGTATTCGCGTGGTAAAAGCGGATTCCAGTCTTCAGCAGACACGTACACGAACGGACTCTGGTTGTCACTCGCTGTGTGAGGTCTCGAAGATGCAAATGCTTTAGCCAATATCACTGCGCTGTCCTTGTTAATTCTAGTATATCCTGATGCCGTTTGATCAGCAGTTGCCATCGGATTAGGCCCTCTGAGTTTGGTCAGCCCAAAGTCAGCAAGCTTGCATAACGAAGGGGATCCATTCAAAAGCTGCTTGTATTCGGTAGAATCAAACATGGTTCCCATCGAATGAACAACCGCATTCGCGTTTTCCAACAGGCTTTGGTATGAATTGGGATCGAAAACATCCGCCTTCATCCAGCTTATCTGTGATATAGTTGATGGCGACAAGCCGAGCACATTGGATAACCCGTTACGGCTAAAGTCAGAGAAAATCAACCAGAAATGAATACTTACGATACAGATGTAACTTTCCAACCTGCGGACAGAGCCGATTGGCAGATACGTTTTCCCAAAAAGCCGGTCCCACCGACAACCACGAGATTCATATTGTTAGCATGGGGTGGTAATGTGAAATTGACATCTGCTATCAGCCGTACAAGAAGCCTACCTAGCTTCATGACCAGACCCGATTATGAAGGGACATAGATGATAGACATGTTATAATTCTTGGTTTTATTCCTACGACTACGTTAGTTAATGACCAGCTTGAGGAGACTAGAAAAGAATTATTGCCATCGCAGCGATGTATCTACGTCTAATAAATGGACAATTGCATGTTCGCCTCCCTACCGGCTGCTCGTCACTGAAGTCTTACCTATTTGATGGTTTTTCCACAAGTTAAAGATTTATTCTAGCATAGCGCACAAGCGATATAAATTTCTCACAAAAATCAACTTATAGAGTTACAAACAGACGATATTTCGTCTAACAACACTACGGTAAGTGCTGCTTCAGTGCCAGTCAGGAAATTTAAGGTCAACACCCCAGTTTGGCTTCGCAAATCGGGTAGTGCCTTCAGTCTTATGAACCGCGTCCAGTTCGCTGATCTCACTGTCAGAGAGATCAACCACCTTTGTGTTTTCAACGATTCGGGAGGGAGTCACGGATTTGGGCAGAACGACCCGACCACTTGACAGGTGGTAGCTGACAAGAATATTGGCAGGCTGAACACCGTGCTTCTTTGCGAGCGAAATCACAGTCTTGTTGGAGAAAAGAGGGCCTCCAGTGGATCCAAATGGAGAGTAAGCCTCGATAATAATTCCCCGCTCCTTGCAGAAGTCTGCAATGTCCTTCTGAGGAAGAAGAGGATGGCTCTCGATCTGGTTCACAGCCGGAATAATCTTGGCAGTCTTGAGCAGCTCACTGAGCACAGGGACAGAGTAGTTGGACACACCAATAGCCTTGGCCTTGCCAGTGGCATAAACCTTCTCGAACTGGGCCCATTCCTCAGCAATGCTGTAGGTGGGATCAATGTCTCGGGTGCCGTCAGGGCGAGTAGGAATCAGAGGGTCGTTGCCCTTTGGGTTGAGTCCAACAGGCCAGTGAACCAGCAGCAGGTCGACGTAGTCGAGCTTTAGGTTCTTGAGCGATATGTCGAGACTCTCCTCGACTCGGTTGTGGTAGGTCGGGAACACCTTCGTGGTGACGAAAATGTCCTTTCGAGCCACCTTGCCGGTGGCAATGGCTCGAGCAATGCCAGCTCCGACTTCCTCCTCGTTACGGTACGCAAAAGCTCCGTCGATGTGTCGAATGCCTGCCACAGTGAGAGCATGGAAAACAGCCTCCTCGACAGCCCCCTTCGGCGACTGCCAGGTGCCCAGCCCGAGGCCAGGGATAGTAGCGCCAGTGTTGAGTTTGAAGTCAATTGAGGTCATTTTTCTATGTGTTGAAAAGTGTATTGCACGCAGGAAAGCTGTCAATGGGCTCTTATATTGCAGCCAGACGGGTGGGGGTGCACTGGTGGGGGCAGAGGGGTTGGGTTGGGGTGTTTGTTGTAAGGCTCCCCACCGATTGCCCCACACGCAGGCTTTATGGCGAGCCCGAAGTATCTGGAAGGACGACGACGACGCAGTGAGCTGCAAGCAACATTGTGCGTTCAGATGATAGTTAGGTGATGGTGGCATAATGCACCACCTACATTTATTAGTCTTTTGGTGATTGTCATTTTCAGTTGTGTTACGTTAGCTTCTTAATATTCTTTTTTGCGAATGCAATTTTTAGTTGCATTAAACGTTAAACATTGTTCTACTATTAGCAGTTACTACATCATTTCGTAGTCAACCGTTTCTGCTAAGCGTCTACATAACTATTCCAAGTCTATACATGGTAGTGATTAATTTCTTGTCTACAGCATATTACCTATCTAACCTGAATAAATATCTGGGCCACTCCCCGTGGCGCTTTTGGACTCTTCGTCGTCGAGTTTCGCGCTCTTATGCAGCCCTTTGACGGGAATGGGGTCACGTCCCAAAACGAACCCAGGATGCAATACAGACAGACCAAGCACTCCCAAGAAGATCATTAGACCATCGAGCACCAAAAAGTAGCGCTCGTGGACGATAAGGAACCCCGTCCACCCCTCAGATAGCTCTGCCACTCGGTACACACAACGGATGAACACGCACACCACGCACCACGAAATTGCGGCCGGAAACAGCTTAAACAGCCTCGTAGCCCGCAATTCGTCGTACTTGGGGTTGTACGGTAATCGCTTCGGATTGGCGTAGATGGAGTACAGGAAGTGGCCGAACAGCGCAATGAACAGCACCATACTGACGATCTGGACCGCCATTCCAGCCACCATGATGTCGGTTCCTGGCTTGGTGTTCTTCTGGGTGTTGACGGCCACTGCAGCCATGCCACCGCCGATAGCCTGCACCACAATGGACAGCAGATCACACAGCACGAACAGCAGAGAGTAGTGCATGGGCTTGAGCAGCGAGAACTGCTCTCCGTATACCGTGACAAGCTTGGCTAGCATATAGTACACACCGCCCATGAAGAAAGCAGGAGCCAGAGTGAGGCAGATGATTTGCACCATGAAGTCGTTCTCGTTGATGAGGTCAGTGCTCGACGCGTGACGTCCAATGTAGCCGGCCGTCTCGAGGCCGCAACCAATGAACCATGCTGAAACAAACCACCACTGTTTGTAGTAGAGTCCCAGACCCGTGTGGTAGACCCAGGCAATAGCATATAAAATAACACCGGCCAGATTGGCAGGTGCCGAAGGCACCAAACCTCCACCGTACAATGTGTGCGTAGCAGCCATTTGTACAGAACACTAGACGTAAAGTAGATGCTGCTTGGCGCCCACCACGACTATTTATCTTAGGTGGCACGGTCTATACGGTATTTATCAGGGGCGGAGTTAATGTGCAACGGAATATTGACACACCGGTATTAACTCTAACGGTCATAATCACGGCCTCCACATGCCGTACTTTACCGGTTTGGGATTGCGTGCACGCATGCGGAAAAACTGCAGCGGACGGGCTGATGTCACTCCGAGCGTCTAGGCACCAATACGATTGTACTATAGTGTAGTCCGGTGCCTATCCAAAAGCTATTTTCGTAGCTTTTTGCAGTACTTGTTAGTGCATGTGGAATGCGAGCAGTGGCAATGCGGGACTTGACATTGTCGGCGACACTGCTGCTCTTCTGACGTGTCATACTAGACCGTTGTCAAACGTGCATAAAATGTATAACAAGAAACATTCGGCTGTTTGTGAAAGGCTCACGTAAACAAGCTGTTTGCTGTAATAGCCTTCTTCTCGAAAAACGCTTCATCCTCTTATGCTTTCAAATGAAAGAATTCTATATGTTATACAATTTTGGTACGAGACAGAGCGATGCCGCGCGAAACGTAGCTTGACATGAGAATGAAAAAGTAGCACTATAAAAGAATTGCCAGACTGTACGATATCGAACAAAGCGCATTACCACAGGTAACCGCTTTTTTTTTCTTGCGACTCCGTCGCGCTGTAGCAACTGCTTCGCAGTTGAAGGACCACTAGCAACGGTAGTAGCATTATATCCTACATATACAGTAAAACACAAGGTCAACATGAGTGCGCTCTAGCAAATACAAGCTTCTACAATAAAGCTCATATTTATGTATCCTTTTGCTAGTGTTAAGATACAGCCGCTATCAAACCCGTTTAGATAGATGGCGTGCAAATGTTCCCTCTGTTGGTCTAAATCAGTATGGATTGTTACGACTGATGACACTTCCAGATAACAGAAGAAATTATATTTGTTGAATGGTTCTAAATCAATCCATTGCTAAACTAGTTCGTACATCAATCTGATTTCCATCTGTCCCTCTAGATTCCAGGCTGAGAATCCTGAATATTACAACTCGATTATTGATGAGCCTTAATGACCCGTCACTCTGTAACAGTTGCTGCGCGTAGTTGAGCTAGGATGCTGTAGCACTCCTCAACTTGCGTGACCCATATACTAACGTCCCTGAGATGTAGACATGTCTACATACAGCTCTATAAGAGATGCCAAAAAATCGATATATAATCTACACTATGTGATATATAGCATTAGACATTGATTGAACCGGATAACTTTTCATTTTCGCCAGCACAAAGCATCTGCATAATGTGCAGCTTCTCAAAACGGTCGAGGAATGACAAGAATCCAGTTCCAGCATATTCTATTGTGAAATCTAGAATCGCGCCAATCTTGTTTAGTATCGCCATAATCAAGATTCTGCGCTTTTTAACCTTGGGATTTCCTCCTTGAAGTCTGCTGGCTGGACTTTCGTCCTCTGTGACAACTCATAGTAAAACAACAAGCCACGAAACTACTCTTACTCACGACTTCACAATTCGTCGTTCCAGGTTTGGCGCTAGTATAATGTTCATTATCAAGTCATGCTCTACAGTGAAGTATCGTCACAGAACCATCCAGTATACATCACAGTATGCTCCGGGATGCCTAGCGGCACGGCTGATCTCCGTTGGGCGCATAATCGGAAAGCTGATGCCGTTTATGCCGATAATATGCAGGGGGATGGGTCCCATAACTTATGCGTGGCCGCATGTGATGAGCACAGAATATA
>JAKUBH010000065.1:0-17629 GCA_030563205.1 Sugiyamaella marilandica
GCTGTTAACCGGTTCCTCCAAGCGCTGAGGAAGCCACCAACGAGTAGTAGCGCAGCGACAGAGTGCACAACGGAGTCAATCAGTATATAGTACTGCCAGGACAATAAACAGTGAGAAAGTACAACCAGCGAGATGAAAAGCCAGCTACCGCCCGTAAAATTTCAGACAAAATCTTGCAAACGGTATCCTGATAGAGATTTTGCCGGACTGTGTTTTATGCAAGAAGTACAGCCAGGGAAAAGTTTTGACGAAACGGTCACTTCACCCAGCTAGCCGGCTAGCCAACATTCGACGAAGGGAGTGCCCAGTCAGTCACCAGCCAGTCGTAATAATACAAAAACCAATCACCCGACCAGACGCAAAAAACCAGATGCAGCACTCTAGCCATGAGAGTCAGCAATCGTCTAGCTTGGTAAATCTCACAGCATCCAGACCGCACAAACCATAAAGACCGCAACATTTTGCACAGACCATCGGAAGCCAAAACAGCTGCTGCCCAGCAATGGCTAATCACTGAGACAACACTGGATCGCTACAGCATCATCACCCCCTCCCATTGTTTAGAGTTCAAACCTACCTGCTATATCGCCAGAACCCACCACGTAAGTGCGAAATAAAGTTAAGCAGTAGCTGCTGCCACGTTTATATGCCTGAGTGTCTGATAACAGGACAGGAAAAACTCAGGCCCAAACGGGCTTGTCCAGTGCCGTTTGCGGTTGGTCGCGTGAGGGGCCATAATTTGTTTTTACGCACATCTTGGAGGCGGAGACCTGTCGAGTTAGGGCAAGATTAAACCTTTCATATAACGCTAATGCTTACTATGTACATATAGTTGTGCGGCACACCGGTCTGACAGGTCACTAGCCGCCACGACGCCTGACCTGCGCACGCCAGCCAGCTGTCAGCCTCCCAAGCCCGTATGGACGCCTCCATTAAGGTACCGCTGGTCTCTATCAGAGTGCAGGCGCAGGTTCATCGGATGCCGCTCTGAAAGAGCTCTGCTCCCAACATCCATGTGGATCTGCACCTGGGCGCGTAGCCACATCGACGACAATGATGAGGCTCGTGGGAGTGTGCTTGAGGCTGGCATTAACGACTGCACATTAGCGACGCCTCACTGACTGGCAGCCCAAAACGCCATCGAGCGGAAATCAGAACGTGGAGCGCCAACCATGCCACGCCTATAGGAGGGGGGCTTAGGACCACAGTTACGGCACTGTAATGAGACTCTCTGCCATGGTGTTGGAGCCACCCGACTGCCATTCTGTTTCAGTGTGCCCTGCAATGCAAAGCAGGGGAACGGGCACCCGTACCCTTGCATCTGGGCTAGGGCGGATTGCAGAGCGCCAAGCCTATGAGCAGCATTACATTGCTACTCTGGGCACACGTCACACGACAGAAAAAAAAAATCTGCCAAAAATGCGACAGTGGCAGGCATTTTGCCAGGAACGCAGGGCGGCAGCAGCTGTCTAGAACTGTCGTTGTGCGAGCCGGCCGGCTGCTGGCGCCCACCATGCAGTGAGCGAATTACAGCCGCTGAGCCTCGCATGCACAGGTTGCCAGCACTCCAATTGTTTTTTGCCCGAGATGGACGAGCTGCGGCTAGTGACGCGCACACTGGAACGTAGACGCGCAACTAACACAGGGGGTCGAGGAGGTGCCATTTGGCGGTCAAAACACGACCAGGATGGCGGCTTATGAGTGAGATGGATGTCCGGGCAAAGCGCTCTCATCTCGAAAGTGGGCTCGGCAGCATCGGGCGTCGCTAATAGCATCCTACAGCATTCCTGTGCCTGACAGGGTGCCTAGTGGCACCCTCTAGCCGGATTGGGCTATTGGACACGCGACAGATGCCTGATTGGGGGATAGCTTAGATAAAGCACAAAGATGCCCCTTAAAACGGCGCCACCGCAGACCACAGCGAGCCGATCTATTTCGCCGACTGCAAAAAGCAAGTGGGCCTCTGTGTCATGTTGAAGCTGATCGATCGATCAGATAAGCATCTGCCGTACTCTGCTGCTGACCCCGTTCGTACAACAGCCAATTGCCTCCACCAAATGGGCCTGCTTACCAGTTTTAAACATCTTATGCAGTGCAGTAGTAGGAGACTGGTGTCTGGAGCGCACCGTATGTGTCTCTCAAGTACCGGCACGGTGCATAAACCGCATGGGCATATCTCATGCAGCTGCGGGTGGATTGCGTCTACTGCCGTGCTCAAAACCGCTCTGACTGTAATTTCATGTTCCGGAAGTCGTCGAGTGCCACAGTCGGTTTTCGTGACTCCATCGCACTGGGGCTACTGCTACGCAATTGAGTTCGGGATCCCATTACTGGGCAAATTCATGGCCTAACCACTCATCAAACTCCATGCTCTACTGCGCAGCAGTTGCCACAGCGTGACGGAGTCGCAAGACTACCAAAACAAGTGTCGATCGATCAGCATTGAATAAGTATTGAGACAGAAGGATCATCCATGCCTCATGCCAGGCATTCTGCCATTATTGTACGTATTTAGCTATAATGCAAGTGCTACCCTGGATCATTTCCGTTAGTACTGAATGTGCGTTGGGCGGGAGTTATGTAGCGCAAGCACTTAAACCCCTATTCAATTTAAGTAGCCCAGAATCGCATGAGACAAGTCTAGTAGTAGATGGGTGGTTGAACTGCGATATAGTAGATTGGGTAGATATGGAACTCTAAAAAGCTGTCAGGTTTGACATGACACATTGAGACAGAAATTTAGCAGGTGTGAAAGTTGTCAGGCATTCCGAACCGATGTGAAATGTCGTCGATTTGCCCATAAGTTTGAGGCTGTTTGTATTAGACAGCTTTTTAGGACTTGAGTTGGACGGCTGGGTGGTGCATTGGAGTTGTGAGGGCACGACAGATTGGTCGATTGGGGTTATCCGATATATTGGGGTTATCTGGAGAGTCTGCGGGGTAGCACTCACGAGAATTAGGGATGCCAAACGACTGAATTTCGCAGTCACCAGGCGAGTGCGTGTGTTCGCTGGTGAATTCGGTCTATGCAGACCCGGTGGGCGGTACCGTGGCAGCGCCGTTTGGCTGCAAAAAACTCCCTACCTGGCTAGCTGCGTCTGATGCTGCCTGCGGACCCATCTTGCTACCCCATGCTGTCTCACATCGGATCTTGAAACGCCGCAGTTGAGACGGATTGGGTCTATCGACCTTGACATGCCGCCATGGCAACTCAGTTCGCCCACGACTACGTGAACCGAGACCGTAAGTAGCAGGCACGTCTGTGCCACAGTTGGAGCTGGCGAACCATTGCTGACCCCAGACATCGCGGCGTTCGCAAAGGCCCTGACGGAGGACCACGATGCGCCCTACATCTCGTCGCAGAACGACTGGGCTCCTGTACCGTCCGAGCCAGACCCTACCGTCAAGCGAAAGCGGTCCAGAGGTGTGCTGGGCACCGCCAAGAGCGTGGCAAGAGGCGACGACGACGACGTAGACGGCGGTCTGTCGCACATTCTGCTGCGGTGGCCTATCCTCATCGTGATAGGGCTGTGGATCGTGGTGCTGACCATGCTGTATGCGGTGGTGCGAGGATACGTTGCTGGCTACGAGTATATGGTGACATGGCGGGGAAAGCGCCAGAAGCTGCGCCAGCAGCTGCGGGACGCAAACACGTACCAGGAGTGGGTCAAGGCTGCGGTGGAGTTGGACGACCATCTGGGGTTCTCCGAATGGAAGTCCAAGGATTACCGGTTCTCGTACTACGACTACCGCACGGTGGTGAAGCTGGTGGGCAGGCTACGGGACTTGACTGCCCGGTGCGAGGCTGCAAGTGCCAGGACTACCACAACTGGCCCTATCACCAGCAGCCCCACAGCCAGGAGACACACCTCGAGTAGTGCCAGCAATTCGTCCGACAACAAGTCCAGTGCTGCCAAAACGAGCCCTGCCAACAAAAGCTCTGGCGCTCCCAGCAAAAGCTCCAATGCCAACAGTCAACCCAAAGTCTCCAGCAAGAGCTCCACTGCCAGCAATACACCCAATGCTTCCAGCAAAAGCTCCACTGCAAACAACAGCTCCGTCCCTGCCAGGTCCAGCAGCACAGGCGACGGTGGCGACCTCGAGGCTGCGCTCGAGGAGCTAGCTACTACGCTGCAGAGCTGCGTCAAGTACAACTTTGCAGGCACCCAGGGGCGCCAACTATATAGCCAGTGCTACTACGGCACGAAGGACGTTGTTCACGAGCTCAACGCCGAGGTGGTGCGCGCCATCGACCTGGTGGCAGACTCGACGCTGCCAGTGCTTGCTAAGCGCACGCTGTTCAAGCAGTTCACCAAGAACTACGGCAAGTCGGCGCTGTGTCTCAGCGGTGGCGCCTGCTTTGCGTACCGCCATTTTGGCGTCGTCAAGGCGCTGCTTCAGAACGGGCTGCTCCCCAACATCGTGTCTGGCACCAGCGGGGGCGGGCTGGTAGCCGCGCTGATGGCCACCCGCACCAACAGCGAGCTCGAGGAGCTGCTGGTACCGCAACTGGCTGACAAGATCACTGCTTGCTGGGAGAAGTTCCCGTACTGGCTGCTCAGGTGGTCGCGCACCGGCGCGCGCTTCGACGCTGTCGACTGGGCAGAGCGCTGCTGCTGGTTCACCATGGGCAGCATGACGTTTCTGGAGGCGTTCCAGCGTACCGGCAAGGTGCTCAACATCACAACGGTTCCTGCCGACCCGCACTCGCCCGCCATTCTGTGTAACTATATCACGTCGCCCCACGCGGTGATCTGGAGCTCGCTGCTAGCGAGCGCAGCCGTGCCTGGCATCCTCAACCCGGTGGTGCTCATGATGAAGACTCGCAAGGGCGACATTGTGCCCTACAGCTTTGGCAGCAAGTGGAAGGACGGTTCGCTGCGCACTGACATCCCGACCCGGGCGCTCAACATGTACTTCAACGTCAACTTCACTATCGTATCGCAAGTCAACCCGCACATCTCGCTCTTCATCTACGCGCCCAGAGGCACAGTAGGGCGACCTGTGTCGCGGCGACGGGGCAAAGGATGGCGAGGCGGGTTTCTGGGCAGCGCCATTGAGAACATTCTGAAGCTCGAGATTCAGAAGTGGTTGCAGCTGCTCAAGAACCTCAATCTGCTGCCCCGTGTTAAGGATCAGGACTGGTCAAATATCTGGCTCCAGAAGTTTGCCGGTACCGTCACTGTATGGCCGCGGATCCGACTCACCGACGTGTGGTATCTGCTTGACGACCCGTCACGAGAACGCTTGGCTGAAATGATCAGGTCCGGCGAGCGGTCCATTTTCCCACGACTGCTATTCATCCGACACTTTATCGAGATTGAGCGTGCCATTGAGCGAGGTCGCAAGAAGAGCTCGCGGCAGGGTGGTTTCGTGCTTCATGGCGACCTCAAGGACGAAATCTACCACTCGACGAGTGCCGACCAAAAGCTGGACATTGAGAGTGCCGACTCGTCGAGCGATGACACCTTGTGAGCTAAGTACTTACTGGCACCGCAATGAACGCCCGATGGCACTGGTGCAATGGTGTTCCACATTGAGTGCTGCTGCATCAATTAGACTCCTTCGCGGTCCAACAAATCATGTATAACGCCAGTGTCCAGCCCAACGGCGCAGCAGTTGCCACAGCACGACGGAGTGCGAAATTAGGACGATCACAATTCTGTGGATAGCTGGCGTTTGAATACTTATATTTATAATGCATGCCAGGCAGAGCTAACTAGCAGCCAGTTGGAGCTCATGCTTAGTGAAGACTCTATAACAATAGATAGGACAGTAAAACTATTGAAGTACATGTTCTGCTAGATTATACCACTAGAGTCATGCAGTGCAAATTTCATAAATACTTTCACTAATACTCACAGATGTTTCACAATTACCTTGAACAATGTGTACTGTGTCCCTTTACAAATACCTTACAAGCACCTGCTTCACAGATGCTTCACAAATGCTTCATAAATGCTGCACAAATTCGGAGTAACACGTCTAAACTTCACCCTCCGCCAACCAACACTACTCCGCAGTAACCATCATTAATGACAAAGGCTATAATACAAAAGCTATAATACAATGCGAATTTTTCTTTTATTTTTTCTTTTGATTTAGATTCTGTCTTCTGGCTCTCCTAATCGTGCCCATTCTTTTATGCACCTCGTCTCATCACCAGTTTCCACAACCATACAAAACCTAATGTATCCATCCACACCTGCCTACTTTACCCGGTGCAACATTAGTATAGGAAGAGCGTTGCAAAATCCTAGACCATCGTTTGCAATATGTTGATTTCATTTCGGGATTTCAAACAGCAGAAGTGGACACTCGATGTCGAGCCGTCAGACACTGTAAGGCGTCGCAATTGGCCTGTATTTTTGCTAATAATAAGATCCGCCAAGTCAAGGAGAAGAATGGATCGCTGAAGGGCTGGGATGCCAGTCAGCAAAAGCTTATTTTCTCAGGTGAGTAGAAGCAAATAAAAAAAAAACTTCCAACGCCCAAGCGCTGCGGTGAAAGTGTAAGAGCAATTGACTGATACCAGGCAAGATATTACAGGATGATAAAACTGTCGAGTCGTACAACATCCGTGAGGAAAAGGATTATATAGTGTGCATGGTGAGCAAGCCAAAACCGTCGTCTGCTGCCAGCAGCTCCACTGCCACTCCAGCACCTGTTCCGTCGACGCCAGCGCCAAAGCCAGTTGTGGAGCCTTCTGCCCCTACTGCTCCTGCTGGTGGTGCTGGAGCTACTGGTTCTGGTGAAGCAGTGGCGGCTGCGCGAGCTTCAGCAGTCGCTGCCACGCCAACTCCTGGTGCTGCTGCCAGCACTGCAAGCACTGCCGACTTCAATGATCCGTCAGCATTTGCCGTTGGATCACAGAGGGAGGCTGCTATCCAGAATATGATGGAAATGGGGTACCCTCGCGACCAGATCGATGCTGCGCTCAGAGCAGCATTCAACAATCCTGATCGTGCAGTCGAGTACCTGCTGACTGGCATACCACAGGGGGCTGTCCCGGCTGCTGTGCCCACGCCCATCCCTGAAGCTGTGGACACTGCTGCGCCAGCACCTGCTGAAGCGACAGCTGGCCACGACGAGGGAGCACAGCCTGCTCCTGCGACAGCCGTCCCCAGCGACGTGAATCTGTTTGAGGCTGCTGCTGCCACCAATACTCCACGTGGTGGTGGTGGCCAGCAGGCGCTTCCTGACACGGAACGGCTGGGAGACCCGCTCGGATTTCTGCGGTCAAATCCTCAGGTGCAGCAGATTCGAGAGCTCCTGCGCCAGCAGCCTCAGATGATAGAGCCTATTCTCAACGAGCTGGCTGCCAGCAACCCCCAGATCGCCCAGCTCATCAGCGAAAACCCTGGCGCGTTCCTGCAGATACTGCGTGGAGACGATGAAGACGACGATTTCCTGGGCGACGACGACGACGAGGGAGCCGGTGGTGTGCGCATCGAGCTGACCGAGGAGGAGAACGCCGCGATAGAGCGCCTGGTGGAACTGGGCTTTGAGCGTGGATTGGCCATCGAGGCGTACTTGGCATGCGACAAGAATGAGGAAATTGCAGCAAACTATCTTTTTGAGCATGGCGCCGATGAGCAGTAGTGGTTATATGTCATGTTCGGTTCTCGATGGCGTCTACATAGATACTTAATATTTAGTACGTACGCGAGAGTTGAGTTGGCCTCATAATAGGAGTATTGGCAAATTGAGGTCGTGCCTCGACTGTTGAATCTCAACATGGTAACTCATATACATTTTGTTAATGACGATGTAAAGTTCATTGTGCACCTGCTTTTGCGTAGGAGGTCTAATTAACTGCGTAGCAGTTGCCACAGCGCGACGGAGTCGCAATATGCAATTAATTGAGTTGACTGAGATTAGGTCGAATTGAGAACGTCAACTTGCGACTCCGTCGCGCTGTAGCAACTGCTGCGCAGTTGACGTGGAGTTTCCAGTATCATTGACTATCGAAACACAATTCGATGCGGATTCTCTACAATTCTACGGCATATAACAGCTCAATACCCATATATATGTATCCAGTCGATTCGTCTCAGTTGAAGCACAGTCCACCAATCGCCTTCCGATATAATAGCAATCCCATCCGTGTTGTATATACACTCACACTTGCAGCGCCAAAACTCGGTCTTCTAGTGCTCAAACTTGGCTGCCTGCTCTCGTATGCGATAGAAAACGGGATATCCCTCCATAAGCTGGTCAACCAAGTAGAGCAGTCTCGTCTTGAACGGGATCCGGTACCGCCTGAACAGCGGCAGTGTTACAAAGTAGAACTCGACGACGTGGATTGCCACCACGCCGAGGAAGAACTTGACGCTGTTGGCGAGGAACCAGTCGGTGATTTTGGCACCCACGATAGCAACGAGCAGATTCCGCGACAAGTGTGGAAAAGCAGCAGCTGTAACCCCGCCAACAATTGCCGCTTCAACAGCAATCTCGTTTGCATCAAACTTGAGATGGAAAATTTTCGGTGGCTCATAGCGAGTGATCTGGTATGCCGACAACCCCTGAGCAGCAGCTGCCTCTTTGGCCATCTGGACCAGAATGGTACGAGCATCGCCGAGCGACTGCATTTTTGGCGAAATTGCTACCGTCGACGTCTTCCACTCGTCGCTTTTGTTTTGTCGGTATTCGACCGTCAGCGAATCAAGAGTGATTGCAGTCATTTTGACTTCGGACTTGCCGTCTCCAAAGCTCAGGTTGACGCCATTGTAGTGGCTGAGGTAATCGTATAAGCTCAGCGTGTGGTCCCGATTCATGTGATTGATAATTCGTTCCTCGACCGACATTTTGGCGGTGCTGGAAATTTATGAGGCTGTTGATTGTCAATTTCAGGGTGATCGGTAGTAGCTCGGCTAGTAATGGCTTCGCCAAGTATGGGCGTCTATACGGAAAACCACATCTACATATGTACGGTCAGATCGTACACATATCGCCGCGTCTTAAGCCGAGGGACGCAACAATCACATGTGCCATCGAGCAAACGGAGCAAACGTGTACTCGGGCGTATATCAGGACAGAAGACCCATACAGTGCAAATGGGTCCACTCTGTGCTAATTCAGGTCGGTTTGGGCATGTTTTAAGTGTCACTTATAAGTATTCTTATCCTCGCATTATCTCCGGCAATCTCCGCGATGCCTCATTACGGAACAATATTGATGATGCCTAGCAGCCTCACATGGTTGGATCAAAATCAGTCATCTTCTTATCACCTGTTGGGTCGGTTCGGTATCAGACTCAGATCCGACATGACGTCGCCAAAAGTGCTCAGAATCATCATCGTTCGGCACGGCCAGACAGATCACAACAAAAAAAAGATACTCCAGGGCCATATAGACACGCCGTTGAATGCGGTTGGTGAAGCGCAGGCCATCGCAGCAGGGCAGCGCATGGCTGTAGAGGGGATCACAGTGCAGGCAGTGTGGTCCAGCGATCTCCAGAGATGCACTAGAACGACTGAGCTGATGCTCGCGCAGACCGAAGAGCACTCCAAGCTGGATATCCACATTAGCAAGAATCTTCGTGAGCGCTATATGGGCGAGATGGAGGGTCTCGAGGTGTCCAAGGCCCACGACTTAGCCAAGGCGGCAGGACGCACTCTGCTGGACTATGGAGAGTCAAAGAGAGATGCGGTGGCTCGGCTGAATACCGCGTGGGATGTGATCGTGGATGAAAGCATTGCCAACGGATATTCTACGGTGCTGGTCGTGGCCCACGGAGGAGTAATTGCTAAATTTTCCTCCCACTTGATCAACGGATTGGGATACACGTTTTCTGATAACGTCACAATTGAAGACATCAAAGTTCCTCATAATGCGTCTTTTACAGTGGTCGACATCGATACTCAGACAAGGAAGGGAGTCATCGAAAGGTTTGGTGACGACAGCCACCTCGCTGGGCCGCTACAAGAAAAGGTCGACCAGCGAGCACTTTAAGACGAAGTACTCTTGAGCCTTTGTGTTGAGGTGGTACCCACTATAAAATGTGTGTCATCGAATGCAGATAGACAATAGGCAACTGCCGAATTTATAGGAATAGATATAGATCACAATTTCTGATAAACATGGCGAAAGATTTTATATATAGATGGCCTGCTTAAGAAATCTAAGTGACACATTTGATGCTTTTGTTTTTGCAAAAGTCGCCATAGAGTTGTGTACTTTGGTTGCGAATCGATGCTTTTGAGCTTCGTCGTTATTTCTGCAGTTCGCATATATTTGTGCATGTACATGCCAGGTTGAGGCTCATTTTTTTTTTCCTGATAAACTTCAACATGGCAGTGCGTAAAAAGAAGGTCAACGGCAAAAGAGCCATAGAGCAGGAAGTCAAATCAGACTCTAAAGCAAAAAATGCTTTGGCAGTTTCGACGCGGAACTATGCAGGGTCAGTGTCGGATCCTAAAGGCCCCAGAAGCGGGAAGATCAGGAAAAAGACCCAGTTAGAGCTGCTGGCCAGCAAGAAAAAGAAGCCACGAGTATATACAGAAAAAGAACTCGGAATCCCAAAGCTCAATAAAGCCATCGATCCTGAAGGCGTGAAAAGACCCAGAGGGAAGAAAGGCAAAGTTTTTGCCGACAATAATGCCATGTTGCGCATTTTGCACACTGTTAATGAAAAGCTTGAAACTACAAATGCATCTAAACTGGAAAAGGCCAGGCAGCTCGAGGAAATCCGTGAAGCTAAGAGACGCGAAATTGAAAAGAAGGAGCAAGAGAAAGATGACAAACTGACGAAGAAGAAATCAGAGCTCAAGAAGCGCAAGAAGAAGGTCAAGGAAGAACCTGCTGAGAGCTCTCCTAAGCGTAAGAGGGTGAGCTTCGCATGATTGTATTTATTTATTGCTGTGTCATTGTTATCCTATTATGTACTAGATGGTTACATCAGATTATAATCATCATCCGGGCGCTACATCGTAATATTATGTTCTCGCGTACACAGCCACCATACAGCTAAGGTATTGCCCTAGCTCTTACGCACAACTTACCTAGCACAAACGAAAATATATATCCATCATATATAAGGACGCTGCTTGCTGTTATCTAGTACATATGGTGTGACATCGACATAGTATCACCTGTCATCTGCATCGTGACATCTGTATCCGCAGCATGACGCCCGCTATCGTAAAACAGCTGCTCAGCGGCTGCTGGGGGTCTTTTCGTCGTCTCGTAGACGATCATGCGTAGTGCTAGCATTAATGTCGGTGGTATATTCAGCGTCAATGACGTTGAGCTCCTCTTCGACGGCATTATAACTTCGGAAAATAAACCAAAAGATTATTCCAGCTATTAACGTTGCAATAGACAGCCCAGTATACATCCACGTCAGCTTAGGATTCATGGCAGTTGAGGACAACGCGATTCCTAGAGCTGCACCAAAAGCGTTGGTCAATAAGAATAAAGACATAATAAACGACTTCATATTCGCTGGCGCCTTGGTGTACGCGTATTCGAGCCCAGTGATAGATGCCATGATCTCTGAAAGCGCAATGAAAAAGTATGCCGGGGTCTGAATAGCTACATGGATATTGTTCGGAATAGATCCATCCTCAGATGCATGACAACTCAAAGGAAAATCGTAACAGGGTCCTGTTGTGTAAATTAGATGTTGGACAATAGCAGCATACGCCATGGATACAGCGGCAAAAACAAATCCGCAAAAGATCCTCGTTATAGGCTTCATTTCAATGCCTATTTTCCGCAAACCCGGATATATCAAGCCATTAATAATAGGAATAAAAGCAATAACAGCGATTGGATCTATATTCTGCATTATATCATTTGGAATCCCATGAGTGTTCATTTGCGCAGCTTGCGACACAAAGTTGTTTAGCATTTGCCCGTATACAACCCAGTATATAGGATAGAAAATGAACACTTTGCAAGCATACAAGGATCTCCGAACCTCGTCAACAAATAGATCTGTCCACTGAACTTTCCTAGCTTTGCTTGTCATTCTCATTGAAGGCTTGGCGTAATCCAAGTTAAATCCGTTCCTCACACCGATCAATAAAATTTTGAACGCGTCTGGAATGACAGAGCCCATTGGAGCGCGCTTAACGTAATGGTTCCGCCCAACTGCCAGGGCAAACAGTCCTACAAAAAAGAAACATAACGGCAGCAAGAACGCAGCCCAGAAGTCAACATGTTTTTCCAGCTCTGTTGTGGCTATCGCGGACAGTGACCCCACATTGATGCACAAGTAAAACATCATGAAGAGCGACTGCACTGTCACTGTCGGATCAACAATGACTCTTTCTCCAGAGTTGAGCATCCTAATAAATGGCTTGTTAACCGTATATTGATCAGCGATGAGAGGTGACACGTTTGACTTGATACCACCAGTTCCAAGACCGATAACAATCATTGCGACCACTAGTCCACTTAGACCAGCATCATGGTCAAGTGAGCTTGGAAGAGATGTCACAAACAGAATAAGCAAACCGATAACGTAGATGACAGCAAAGCAGCAGATAGTCTTGAATTTCCCGAGCCATGTATCTGCTATCACTGCACCAAGAATAGGAGTAACGTAGCACCAGAACTGGAACAAATAGCTGAGAGCGGTCGCTGTGGACTGTCCCAGACCCAGTGCCCCGTTCTGGAGCCTTGAGTTTCGGCTGATTTGCATGTAATTTTGGAACACCCCAGTGAGTCCATAATACGTGAATCTCTCGCAGAGCTCTACTAAGGCTACTAGCCATGCAGACACTGGAAGATGGTCCGCGACCTTACGAAGTGTAGCAAGGTCTTCCTCTGTCGGAATAGGTCCTGGTAATGTACTGACTTCCTCAAAATATATGGTTGAGACATCGGGAGGAATCTCATCCTTTTTGGAAGCACTTGACATGGTTATTAATAGGTAACGAAGAAAAGCGGTGGATCACTTTATAGTAATCAGTAGTTGTCTGAAGCTGACACAAAACCAGCAGTGAGTTCTTGTTGTGCATGTAACAGACGTTTATGTATTCCTGCCATATGTTTTTAACTGTGCTTCGTTATCACTGGAATTACTTCTTCTGTGTCTCGAGGTACTGCACAGCACCATCCTCTCGTGTGCATTCGATTAATATCAAAAATACGCTATCTCTGGAAATTAGCACAACGGAGATGCTGCACCATAGGCAGATTTAAAGTTCATAAAAATTTACGTGTTCGCTTGGGATGTTTAAAATTCGATCTGTCACTACTATTGCGAGTCACTGTAAAGCGATGCAAATGAGAGTCCTAAAAGCAGAGACTTCATTGTTCGACGACAAGTATTTAAAGAAAGAAGACAATAGCTATGAGTAGGCGCGAGTGGTCATTACATAGTCAACTTGGGTTGGAGGGCAAAGTAGATAAGACCGGCAACATAGTAGAGTTTAATTCTGATGCCACATCGCAGTACCGTGGGATGAAACTCGGCATAGCATCTCCTAGTTGGAGATTTTGTGGGTGGATATCGGTTGCACACCGCAGAGTCGAAAATATGGCGAAAGCGAGTCAAAATATCGGCGGTGTTTTTTTGAAATTCTATTTCGGTCAGATTCTAGTGGACTCGATGTAGAATATTTAACTCGGAGTCTTGATGATTTTATCAGCCTGCTTGAGCTAACCGCCAATAATCGGAAACAGACGCAGTGAGTTCTTACTAAACGGGTACGGTGTGAGGTTTGAAAATATCATGTAGTTGTATTAGCTCATATGTACAAGCACCTAAGCTTCTCGTCCTCCAAGAATTCTGTTGGAATAGCTTTACAGGCTCCGAAAGATGCGGGTTTATTAGAAGTCTCGGTCGGAGTCAAGCACTACTCCAAGACCTCCACAAGAATAACGCTGTTCTTGAGATTGGCCTCCTCAATAGTCTTGTCTACCAGGTCAATCAGCTTCCGCCGTTCGCTACTCAGACTAAAGTAGTGGTCGCGCATCGAAGCAACGTCGTGCTTCACATAGCCATACACAGCACGAACAGTGTCGGAGTTTCGAAATCGTCTAATGATGCGCGATCCGTCGGCAAGGCGAAACTGGATTCGGGTCGTGGTCGCGGGGTCTGCAGCAGGCTCCTCTAGCGCCTGCGGTAAAATAGATGCAAATTTATCCTCTTCGGTGAGCTGGTCATCATCCTTCGCAATCGCAGTGCCACCAGCATCAGTGCTAGCCGCCCTCACACTGACAGGCTCTATTATCTGTATATCGTCGTCTTCGTCCTCGCCACTGTAGTCTTCATTATCATTGGCAGAGTTGACAGACATGTAGTCACCATCGTCACTCGAATCATCGTCTTCTTCATTTCTCCCCAGTGACTGTCGCAGCGCAAACTCGATCTGCTCCTCTTCTGTCATGTGAGCAACATTCGTCTTGCGCTTAGAAATCTTGCCTATAGGGTTCTTGTGGCCTGGATCGAGACTGAAGTTGGTCAGAAAGTCGTGTACGTCCTCAATCCATCGAGTAGGATCCACCACCTCGTTCCACGTCTTGAGCTGCTCGCCAGTGCGAGGATCTAGAATGGCAATGTGCGGGTAGTTTTGGAACGGATAGTACTGGATATACTCCTGGCCAGCAGGAAGCTCGCTGTCGTACTGCAGAAACAGGAAGTTTTGTCGGACGATGGCCTTGACGGCGCTATTAGACCACAGATCACGGTTCAGCTGCTGGCATGCAAACTCTTTTGTGTCTTGGATGTTGATGAGGATCCACTTTTTAGACTGCCGGGCCTCCTCGCGAGCATGGTCGAGGTCGATGTTGCGGATCAGATCGAACGGCGGTCGGAACAGAGCTGCCAGTCTGCTCTGGTGCGCCGTCAGACGCGACGACCCCACTGTTTCCCGCAGCAGGTCGTCCTCGTCTAGCTCGACAATGTCGTCACTGTCGTCGTCCTCACCATCCAGCCCTCGTGGCAACATCTGGTTGAATACCCCCGCTGGTGCACGCCTCGTTGTAGAACTCGCGAACCTGCCAAATGACGGGAATTCGTAGGTGGGGTCTACCAGTCGTTCCGTGACTGGACGGATCGGATCCCTCACTTCATCTTGACCCAGCCGACTGTACTCCTCCCGCTGTAGCCGCTGGATGTACTCATCATCATCATCGTCGCCGCTGCCACTACCACTACCACCGCCACCAGTACCACTCCCGCTTGCGCTGCCACCCCTGTTATACGCACCAGTATAGGCATTGGCATTAGCATTCGTATCTCTGGGCAACTGCTGGCTGGCCACCGACACCCCGCCAGACTCCAAGTAGAGTGTTACAGCCGATTCCAGGTTATTATCAGATATAATCAAGTACTGCTCGGCAGTCTCGGTGTCTGCCGCGGTGATGGCACAGAATTGGGCTACCAACTCACTGTGATCCATAGTGAATGTGAGAACACTAACACCGCTATCTGTCAGATAGTAGCACTAAATGCGGCTGAACGCTGATTACAGAATCCCAAACGATGACGACAGACAACGAAGTATGACAACAAAAGCAGTGATGATGGCTTCTCAATTATTGATACCAAAGTATTTTTCAAATAATGCAATAAAATTACCCTTAAGAACGAGGTCGGATTTAGAAATTACGGCGTTTGTGAGAGTTGTTTTGGCAGATGGCGGAAAATGCGGCTGCGAGAAGCATGTGCTATGCGTATAACAACTCTATGCATGTACGCTTAATTATCCTGCTGTACCTGCCAATAAATAACGCTAGTTGGAGGAGCTAGTTTTCTCCTTCCTTGCTCTCTCATTTTCGCTTTCTCATTCTTCCGTTCTGCATCCTTACAGTTGTTTGCCCGTGTATTTCCATGTCAGTGATCTTTCTCTCTTCTTTTAAAGCTGTTAACCAGTTATTCCAGTATCTCCATTTACAGTTCTGCCGCACATACTCAGGGGGAGAGAGTTTGGTGTTCGCTATGAACGCGCGACACCGTCGCGAAAGCCTTCGTCGGCTCGTGCTGGCTATGCCTGGCAATGCTGTAAGCTTTTTGAATGTAATTAGATAGTGATTAACAAAGACTGGGAGCCAGCTCGACCGCGTTATAGAAATGCTGGAGCGGATGTCTCTTAAGGATCATATATCTGTAGACCGAGAAACAGTTCTCGACAATTATGAAGGGTGAGCATTTTGACGCGCAAATATTATAATGCGGGTGACTAATGGTAGTATAGTGGAGCGGATGTATGTGACTGGACGCGCAGACTTGGCATCTATGCTGGAATCCCGTGTTGAGGCCCTCAGAGGTTGGTGCGAGCAAGACTATGTAAGAATTGAAAAGCCACGCGAAAGGGCGACGCGACAGGACAATCTAACGATAGACACTTGTTCAGATGCTCTCATTATTGCGGCAGCTCGCTGGTCCGGATATTGACAAACGGAGTGCGACGCTGTTGAAGTCAGAGGTGGTTGTTCAAAAGGAACTGACCTGGAAGGACATTGTCGGTGATGAGCCTCTGAACGGCGACCATTGGGTTTCCGATGCTGAGCAGTCGCTGTCGGAGTGGTCTGATAGCGACAATGAACAACCGCCAAACCAAGAGTCTATTGGTTCGCCAATTGGCTCACGAGACGATAGGCTTTTAAGGGTAGATACCGCGGATATCTCCGTATTCGAGGACCAACCTGCACTTCCAGAGTTTGTCAGAATCCAAGTCAGCGATGTCTACCCAATGCAGAGTATTCAGCGGGCAGTTTATTGGGATGGTGGGCAGCATGTTTTGTCGGAAGCAGACGTTTGCAGGGAAATGATTCATATTCTACTAGGAATTCCGGGTACTTTATTCAGAATAGTCGAGTTTGCAGGGTTCGACAGAGTGGTTGTCAACGACAATATGGCAGCACTTCTTAAAATCGGACATTTGTCTGAGCATATTTTGTATGATATTCTGGATGGGCTTGCTACGTATTCTACGGTTATAGCGCAACTCCGGCAATTTTCAGTGGTATATTTTGTAATGAACCGATTCCCACATTTTAGGTATCGGTTTCTTTTCGGCATTCTGGTCGAAAAAATTAGAAGCCTTGAAGACGGCATTCTCGAGCTTGAGGAGCGACTACTCAACTCTAACACACCAGTGTCTGTTTTAAAACTGATGCTGGACGTGGAAGAGCTCGTCATGCCATATGGGACAATTGTCACTGTCGTCAAGCGGGCCTGCGAAGTTGTTGAGGTAGAGGACGAATGCCAAACCGTTTTGATAGATATGCTGTATGATGGTGTATGTGCGTGTGATGCAGCAGGCGATGACAGATCATTCTCGGTGGTGTTTGATGTATTCGTTAGAGTGCTGACCGACTTTCTTGATAAGCACGGACCCTGGCTCAGCGGTGGCTCTGTGCCGAACGGTAGCATTCTGATAGTTGAAGAACAAAACAGTGTGGATGACTTTTGGGGACAGAGGTTCTCTGTGGGTACATGTCCACGCTGTATTGAGCCGTATAGTGAACGGTTTCTAAACGCGGGCCAGATGGCATATTTATTACATGGCGAGCAGCAACTGCCAGTTCTGCTTGTTCCACAGGTTTTCAATTGCACTGTTAAGCATTTGGGTAACTTTGTCGATGAGCTAGATGCACAGCTTGATGAGTACGTCACGAAGATTGAGACTGTCAATAATGGGCTTCTGATGAATAAGCTCTTCGGTGAGAT
>JAKUBH010000066.1:0-17557 GCA_030563205.1 Sugiyamaella marilandica
TTTTAAGTATTATAAAATGCAAAATAAATACTTTTCAATTACAAACCACCATTTCCCCCATCTACTGACTCCGGAGTTGCTATAGTGGGATGGAGTACAGAATCCTACATCAATTATGTCTATCCAGACCTCTTGCGACTCCGTCGCACCGTGGCAACTGCTACGCAGTTGGTCAACTGTATCGTCTTCTTAAAACTCGCTGCCATATGTGCCGGCTTCTCGTCTGGGCCTCGTCTTGTACTGCTTGCCTGTCTACGGTATGTACTGATTGAAAATACTTGTTATAAATTCTGTGAGGAACTGTAGTGCATCGCCGTGGACTCCATCTGTTAATAATGCTTTGTCATTCATGTAAAGAAAAAATCAAATTCATAAATATGAACAGCTTCAAAGCATCTGGCAGACTGATCTAAGTCATCATTCATCTAAAACTACACTGTAAGCGTACATAAATAAACCTCCTAGCGAACATAAGGCGGAGGGGGTGGGGGTGGCTGCGAGGCAGGAATCGGAGACTGCTGCGCATATCTCACGACGGGACGACCGGTGACGGGGTCGACTCCGCTTTCGTAGTACCCCTGGTACGGAGTATGGCCGTTGGGAGGGTACTGCTGGTAGTAGCCAGGAGCAGGAGGCATGTGCTGAACATGCTGGGGTCTCTGCAGCGACGGGGGCGGAGGAGGCAGCACCGGGTATCCGTACTGGGACTGCGGATGCTGGCCATAATAATCGGGTGCTCCACCGTAATACGGATACTGATAAGGCGGTTGTTGCTGCTGCTGTTGCTGCTGCTGCTGCTGTTGCTGTTGCTGCTGTTGCTGTTGCTGTTGTTGGTGATGCTGATTCTGAGTCTGTTCCGGCTGCTGCTGCTGCTGCTTTTCCTGTTGCTGCTGCTGCTGCTGAGGTTGTTGTTGTTCTCGTGATGGTTGTGGTTGAAGTTGATGCTGATGCGGTGGATGTTGAGGTTGATGATGGTCCGATTGTGGCTGCTGCTGTAACTGTTGTTGTTGGTGCTGCTGCTGCGAATCTTCCTGTCGGTTCTGGGTTTGTTCCTGCTGTGGCTGCTCTGATACGAAGGCCTGGAAAAAACTCGGTTGGCCCGCAGGCGGGGACATCTGCGAACCCGGCTGTGCTTGTGCAGCTGCTGCCGTCTGAGGTTGCTGATCCTGGGCATCTCTCTCCTGGGGCCGCGCCAACAGTCTGTCGGCGTCAAAGTAAAGAGGAGCACTGCTACGCGGTGCTACCGACTTCTCGTCCTTGGGGTCACCAGAAGGCTCTAGTGATGGTGGCATAGTCAGGGTCACTGTGTCGAGCAGCATCTCTGTACGAGTAGTCCTGATAACCCGGGGTTTGCGCTTAGCCACCGAGTACGCCTGGTACTTTCCCCTCTTGGGGACTTTGGGAGCCCGTTGGCGACGCGCTCGTGGTTGTCCAGTCTCCATCTTCTGGATCAGAGGAGGCAGAGAAGCGCCCGTCTGGCTTAGGCTGTCATGCTGGATATGCTGCGGAGGACTCGCCTGGCCGTGGACGTCTACCTGGTGGTACTGGTTGGGGTCGCCATACCCACCCTGGTCATGATGATGGCCATACATGCTCATTTCAGGACTCATCTGTCCCATCTGGCTAACTGGGACCGGCTGGCCTGGCCCTACTGGCTGTATTGGCCCACCTGGGTGTACTACTGGCTGGCCCATTGGGCTCATCTGCACTGGCTGCTGGATCCGGCCCATCTGCGGTGGTACCGGTGGATGGTTCTGGTCCTGGTTCTGGCTTTGATTCATGTGGTTCAAATGTCCTATCGGGACTGGCTGGTTCAGCGGGTTAACCACCTCAACCTGGTTCATGTGGTTCATGTGGCTCGTGTGGCCCAGCTGGACGTGGTTGAGAGGACCCATCTGGCCCATCTGGAGGCTGTGGAGTGCCAAGTGGGCCTGCTGCTCAGCGGCAGCCGGCTCCTCGTCGTAGTTTGGTTGGTCGCCAAACACAGGCACTAGCACCAGCCGGCGCTCGCCAGCGTCGTCATCGTCGTCGTCATCGCCGTCGTCACCAAACGCGTCGCCCAGCGAGTCGCTGCCCGAACGCAGCACCCGCAGGTCCCGGTCGATCTCTTTACGATCCAGCGCGGTGATGGTGGGCACTGACGCCAGCTTGCCGGCGGTTCGCAGGTTCCGGCGCACCAGCTTGGCCACCGAGGGGTCGCGGAGCAGCGAACGCTCGTAGTCGTGGTCCAGAGCGCACATCTGGGCCGCCACCTTGCGGATAAGCTGCTGCTGGAGCGCCACCTTCTGGCGGTGGAAGTTCAGCCACACGTTGCGCACCTCGCCAGCAGTCACGCTGCGGATCATGGCCACCTGGTGGTCGCGGGCCCTCGTGGCGTCGCCGCGCATCTTGTCGAACACGCGGCGCTGGCGGTCGAACAGCTTCTGGAACAGGGTCGTGTCGCGGCCCTGGCGCAGGGCCCCCAGTATTCGCGACGCGCGGTCGGACCTCGCCGACGCTAGGCGCTTGGCCATCTCTTTATATGTGGCGGCCAGCCTGTCCTGCTCCATTTTGATGGCTGCGGGGTCTGACGTTAGCGGGAAAAGCGCACAGGACGGGAGTTTAGTGGCTGGGGCAGAAACTGCGCTGTGCAAGTACTGTAGAATACGGCAAAACTGTGTGGAATGCTGCAAAACTCTGTAAGAGTCCGCAAACCCCCTGCAAATCTCTGCGCGAATCGCTGCAGGGAGCGCTGCACAAGGCAGCCAAGAACCTCAGGGCACTTGCCCCATACGGCTAGGGCCAGCGGTGGGGCGCGGCGTGTTGCAACGGCTGGGTTGCATTGTGCGCAGCTACTGCGGCAGATTAGATAGTCATATGCAGAGCCGTCACGGCAGCGCCGCATCCACTAGCCCTGCTGTTGTTGGTCAACGCTTATCCCAACAGCAGCACCACCGGAGAGCACCACCACCAGTGAGCACCGCCAGTAAGCACCACCAATGAGCAATGCGCACCAGCTTCGAGCCCTAACAATGACCCGACAGGTTTATAAGCAGTCTCAAAGTCGCGTATTCCCAGTGCTTCGCTATGGTTCGCTTACCACCGGTCTCTAGCAGCCGCCCCTCAATGCGAGGGGTAGTGTCGAGTCCCCCGCCCCAAACAGGCAGCAACACCGGCAGTCGCTCTCTTTAGATCCATCATCCCCTAGTACACAACACAGCGCCGTCAGCCGTGCTGCCCTAACCACGATCGTCCCACTACGAAATCACAGAAGTACTTACCAGTAGCAGCGGTTGCGGAGGACCCGTCCGACGACGCAGCTCGCCCGCGACTACGCCCCTGGCCGGAGCCGTGGTGTACGTCGCTGGCGTCGCTGGCGTGGTGGTCCGCGCGCTCGTCGGCGTCGCCATTGCCATCCGTCAACGTGTCAGTATCGTCTCTGTCTGAGCCATTCCTGTTGGCCCCATGCGGCGACAGCTGTGCATTGTTCGCGCGGTCGCTAGCAGCAGCTGGGTCGGGCCCGGGTCGGGCGCCCGGTTTGATCCCGTAGAACGCAGCGTCGTCGATTGGCGGGCGCGCCAGCTCGCGAGGCGCTGGTGGCCCCGAGTCGGACGCCATGTCGCTATCAGAAAGCTGCAGTTGCTAAATGTGTCAGGCGCACACCAAGTTTGCGGTGACCAGCAGCAGAGAGGCCAGCCCAGGCACAAAAAATAAAAGCTAGAGAAAAGAACTAGAAAAGCGGCCTTGTCTGTAAATCAGTTAGCTAAGCCCACAAATTAAGCCACTGCTATGACCACAGTCAAAAACAAGCAACCAAAAAATCACAACCGCAGAGATCGCAGTCTAGATCACTGGCAAACAGCTATCAACTAATAGCCAAACCTAGCACAATCCTCCACACAAACAGGGCCAAATCACTCAAAATTCGATACTGGAAACAACAGTAAATTGTAAAATCACACTGTTGGGCAGCACGAAACCAATCAAGCGGTTTTTTGTGCTGGACAATATTACGGTGGACTGCCGTTGACAGTGGTTGTAGTGGTTGTGGTTTGTAGCAGTGGTGGTCTACAGCGGCGGCA
This sequence comes from Sugiyamaella marilandica, assembly GCA_030563205.1. Taxonomy (NCBI): domain Eukaryota; kingdom Fungi; phylum Ascomycota; class Dipodascomycetes; order Dipodascales; family Trichomonascaceae; genus Sugiyamaella; species Sugiyamaella marilandica. The sequence continues at coordinate 4,062 of JAKUBH010000066.1, forward strand.
CCACGCAAAATGTGCAAAGTTTACGAACCTTGATGTAGCTGCCGACACAGGACAGCACACGGCTTTAGCACGGGCCACGAAACGCAGTCGCAGCGTCAGATACGAGGGCACGAGTGTGGGTATTCTTAGAGCCGGGCACTCTGGCAGGTCCGACAGTTGTTGGAAGCGTCTGCGACGAGTTTTGCGAGGGTGATTGACGGAATGCCAAAACTGATAGACACGCAGGCCCAGGGGTACGGGTCACCGGCAGTCTAACTGCGTTAGCCTAATTGCTGGGTCGTCGCGGCTGGATTTGGCAGCTGCGGGGTAGCCGTGCGAAGCAGAGCTGCACATGTGCACGTCTGCTGACGGTATTTCTTGTTGGCGGTTAAATAAGCTGCCCTTGCTGGCTCGAGTGAGTTTTCTACTATAAAACATTGGTGCACTGATTCCAGTGTTGGGTTGGTTTCGCTCGGTTGTAGATCTCGGCGTGTGTGCGTAGATTGTGTACCAGTGATACTATTGATGTGCATTAATTTGACCTGCATTGACCTGCCGTGCATCGGACTAAATTGCGTTTAAGAGTATGATATGACCTTGTGTAGGCCACGCAGCATTTGCAAATAAAAGGCTTGCCAATCATGCTGGCATCATGTATCTTGTACTAGGTTTTTGTTGTATTCTTGCGTTCTACTTGGGTTCTTATCACCTACGTCATATTATGACCTGTTCTGGTAGACGCTGCTAATGCTGACGCTATGATCTGTCTAGCAATACAGTACTGCTCCAAACTACGACGCTCCGGCTTGCTTCTTCTTGCTGGTCACCTCACCATTGAGTTCTTCATCGTGGTCGTCACCAATGCTGCTGCACCTTATCATGGTTTTTGTCCGCATACATACGGCTGCTCATTCTGCAAGATATGCAGTAGCGGTTAAGATTATTAGAACTGCCTACAGCTCGCAGAAGGCGCTCTGGATCAACATCGCAGCAGCTGTTTCAGGCTGAATGAGTCGCAATATAACATTTAATGGAGATTTTTTTAGAATAGAGAACTGGTTTCAGAGCCAGATATCTTGCGATTGCGTCGCGCTACTGCAATTGCTGCAACTGCTGCGTAGCTGAACAAGAGAGAGGGGTCTGCGTATTCAGGTGTATTCCAAGTTGCCGCACCCACCATCTTCAAGACGTCTGTCACCAACATCAAAAAAATTTGTTTCTAGCATGGAAAATATCCCTCAGCTGGCTGCCCTGGTGGAGCTGCTGAACGGCAACATAGATGACCTCGAACTCAGCTTGACGCCTCTACTGCAAAAACCTCTCGACCAGCAGGCTGCTGAGTGCCGGGACAATAAGGAGCGTGCTAACTTGTATGTGACTTTTGCGTACACGCTGACGTCAATTCTGTTTGCCTATCTCAAGTCCCGCGGCGTTGATACCGCCAGTCATCCGATCATGGATGAGTTGGCGCGCGTTAAGGCGTACATGGCGAGGGTCAAGGACGCCGATGGGCCTCGTACGACCGTCGATCAGCAAGCGGCCGAGCGCATCATCCGCAACACCTTAGGAGTCCACACCAAGTTCGACAAGTGATTGAGCTGCAAGACGTTTTATCAACTAGACCATCGCAGTTGTTTTCAAGGCTAATCCATGCTTGAAGCTCTGTGAGTCGTATGAGAGCTGGGACTGACCACCGGTGGAAGAAGTACCGGAAGCACCACATCTCTTACCTTCCAAATTTATGGTTCTCCCGATATTGGCCACTCAAGCACACACCAAGTTGCTCATATTTGGGCTATACATATTTATTGAATAATCTGCTGCTCCGCCTGGCGTCTATTAGATAGCAGTGCTATTGTGCCAGCGTCAAATTCGTCACCAGCTAGAAATGGTATCATGTAATCATTTTGGATCTGAATCTATTTTCTTCTATAGTTTCTTTAATGATCAGTTATGTTCTTGATATGTTTATTCGTTCTATAATCATTGTTATAGTTATCATGATAGCTTCATTTCTATTTCCAGTTAAAACGTTTTTTCGACTGCTTTAACCGGTGGACTTGAACTTTTTCAACTGACCCTCTCTCCACCTTTTTAAACTAATTGCCTAGTTTAGCCGTGTCCCAAAATGTCTCCCAAGTCATTCTAGAGTTCTGCTTAGTTCATATCTCTAACGACCACTCAAGCATATATATTTAGCTTATAGAGACTCTGCTCTATCGTGTTGTCCTGTCCAAACAACAGGCTCTTTGACTCAGTTTTTTATTTCAAATTTCTGCGTAAACTCGTATTGTGCTCCTTTACCTTAAACTTCGCACGCATATGCAGAGCACAGCATCTCCGCAACCCTTCCACCAACTACCTCGGCGTCTTCGCGTTCACGAAGTCCCTCGCAACTTACACTCCGACTGTTCACTTGAGAGCTCTCTGGCGGTGCTATTCTGTTTCCACGAAAACCTGCGTGGCCCGATTTGCCAGCACCACTTCACTGAGCTTTACAACTTGCACTTGTCAAGTCTCTGTGAGCTGGGTTGGTGGTGAACCCATTTGCAACTCTACCACCACTAACAGGGCCACACCGACCTTACCACATCAATATCGCGACTGCACTCGCAGAGTCTACCCGCAGAGTCCACAGTGACGCGAAAATGGGCCTGTCAGACTTTATACGCAGGCATAGGCGCAAAGCGCTCATTGCTACAGGGCTCATGGCAGCTGGCTACTTTGTGGTCGACTATGTCAAGGACAAGTTCTTCGAACTCCAGGACAGATTGGCTACCGAGCGAGCTGCTCGTGACAACCTCAAACGCCGGTTCGAGCAGAACCAGCAGGATGCGACCTTCACGATAATGGCGCTGCTTCCAGGCCTGGCGACTCAGATCATCTCCAAGTACCCCGTCGAAAAGACCACTCAGGAGTTGCAGGCGAAGCGCGCTGACAAGCTATCGGACTCGCGCAGTGATCTCAGCGGGTCTGCTTCCTCCAATATGAATGAGTCTCCTAGCTCGTCGGCACTTATTGCACCGCCAGCAGTGCCCTCAGACGACCCAGCGTCACGACGGACCAAAGCCCAGCTGTGGCGCGAGCTGAAGATCAAAAGCATTACTCGAGCAATCACCCTGGTCTACGCGAGCGCACTTTTGGTGTTTTTCACGCGCCTCCAGCTCAACATCCTAGGCCGCAAAAACTACGTGGCGTCTGTGATCCACATGACCGAGCAGACTCGAAAATCCCCCCCTGGTGGTGGTAGTGCTGACATAGACGACACTGTGAGCATTATCAGCGGCAGCGGAGTCCAGCTACCCACCGAGGAGGAGCTGGCGCGCCTGGCGCTCGAGGAAGAGGAGGTGGCCATTAATCGCATGTACCTGACGTTCAGCTGGTGGCTACTCAACAAGGGCTGGATGTCGCTGAGCGAGCGTGTCGACGACGCCGTGACGGACGTGTTTGACACTATAAATCCGCGCACCGACCTGACTCTGGCTGAGCTGTCGGAGCTTCTCGGCAACGTCCAGTTCAAAATCGACCACCCAGTGAGCGTGCTGGAGGCCAATAACTTCATTAATAATCTTCTTCCTCCCGCAGAGCTGGAGTCTTATGTGCTGTCTCAGGCACCCATAGCAGGATCTGATGGTGGCATTGCGCTTCCACCGCTAGACAGCGATGGCCAGCTGGTGTCCCAGCCACTTCGGCGGCTTCTCGACGAGACTGCCGACTTTGTCGAGTCGCCCAATGCTATAGACGTTATCCAGCGACTTGTCCACAGCGGGCTCACTGTATTTGTCGACAAGATATCCTCTATTTATCCTCCAGGAGGAGTAGATGCCGAGCCGTCCACAGTTAAGCTGGCGAGTATACTTGCCAACGTGACGAGACAGGCACAGGCAATGACATCTGGTGCTCCATATGAGCCAAATGAGTATATTCGTGCCATGATAGACGTTCCAGAACTGGACGGGTTCAGCGCACTAGTGTACTCCAACTTTACAGTCCCTGCTTGAGCTATCAATGTGTTGATATCTTTAAGCTTTGTGTGGATTCCGCGACGAATAGCTGTGACAGTAGTAGCGATGGCTATCACACTATCACAGCAGGCAGTTTACTGACGAGACAATTAAGAATGCTATAATGACCCGGATGCTAGACAATAATAGTCACATTAGCCTAAATAATGCCGGTTTGCGCGTAGGTAGGACTACATGTTTTGAAGTAATTTCTTACAGTGTACCGCACGTGGAACATGTAAATAACAGTATATTTTTCTGTTTGCAGAATTGGCAATATTCTACACCTCAAATTCTAGAAAGCTCTGCAGATTCCATATAGTGTAATATTTCAGTGCGCGTTGATGTAAGATTTTCAGATGAAGCAGCCACAATCTTAGAGTGACTATCTATATAATCATCTTGACCGTCCAAATCTGTGATATTGATTATGTTTGATGTTACTAATCTGTTCACTTGGATGATGACAGAATCAATTTAAAGTCGGTCACTGATTGCCTTGCGCTTTTTAGCGCGCAAGGATAGATGCGAAGTTCATATGCGATAACGTAGCATCGGGTTATGTACTATACTCTCCTTGTCTCATTCTAAAGAACCCATTCCTCTCACACAATGAGATTTAGAATGCAGTCTGATTTTCGAAGGCACATACAAAGGTTTATTCGGTAAATTTGATATAGTTATGAGAGGGGAGATGGTAATTCTAGGTAATTCTAGGTAATTCTAGATAAAGAGAGCCGGTCACTGATGCGAGTAATATGAGAAAATGTCCCAAATAAACGAGTTGACTCAAACCCAGTAAGGGCCTATCTTCGGTAGAGTATCCTTGGCTGACTTACCGAGAAAAAAAAAACATTTACAGCGGTTCGCTAGAAATATCGAGTAAAAAAGTAAAACTCTTCCTGGAAGAACCGACAAAATCCCCAAAACTTTAGTGACGTCACTAACTTATTAATTTCGGTTGTCTGCTTCGCATATTGTATCTATATAGTTATAATGTTTGTGTGTCTTACTTTTTATGCTGTAGCTCACGTTCGAGAGGTATAGTTCTGTAGCAAGTGTCGCAACATTCCTGCCCCATTTCTGAATCTAAACCGAAATTGGTACATTTCACCAAATAAATAACAACTCCACAGTAACTAAACCATAGTCAAATGTTATATTGCATATATTAATAATATCAACTATTTTGGACCGATCAATTAACGTTTCTGGTTCGACCGCCTTACAACAAAAAGTGAAAAGAAAGCCATGTTAGTATTTTACAGTGCACTATAATTCAGAGGTCTCTTTCTCTTGCTTTGGCTCCAACACATCCAACTCAATGTCAGGATCAGAAACCAGTTGCGCCCTCACTGGGATCGGATGAGGGTGCACTTCCAAATACTCGCGAAGCTTTTCCTTAGCTATCTCGGTAGAGCGCGAGTACATAGCGTTCGCTATGCTCAATAAGGGACCCCACATATCAAGAGAATAAGTAATATAGGCGCCACCGCCTGCCATTATTCCGAATATTAACAACACTAATGTTAGAAAGTTTTGAAATAGTCGGCCGACAAAAACACTTACATGGGTTTCTCAGCACCGCCATAAACTCGTTCCATCCAAGTATAATAAGGAGAACAATAAAAAAGAAAGGAATATGAGTCGTTGATTGAGTAGTTGATCTCTTGGCGTCCACAAAAATAGAGTCCGCCTGTCGTCTGAACCTTGCAGCTATCTCTTGTTGGCGGTGATCTGGAATTCTCACCGCGAACTGTTCATCGTCAGTGTCATTGAGCTGAACATCTGGTTCCAGTAGGCTACCATCCTCCAATACAGCCTTGCCAAATATCGGCAGCAAGCTTAGAGCGAGGTCTCTTGATTTTATATAGGGGCCTTCGATATCATCGGACGGTTTCCAAATGATTGGAATGTCATTTTTGTCATATTTAAAGGACTTTTCAAACACTTCTCGTAGTCTCATGATGACATTGTCATCTCTGGTCACTTCGTTCAATCGCGAATCCAAGGCAATCCAAGCAGCCCGCCGAATATCCACAGTCCCCTTGGCGTTCAACTCTGCATCAGCCCCCACTTTATAGTCCTTACCCCCATCATACGGTTCCAAGGCCTTTTTTATTGATGAGTTGAGGAAATCCAGGACATTCGACCAGGTATGAAAGTCAGGAGCAATAAAGAACTGATCAATACCCTCCGAAAGTATCCTCGAGATTCGTTTGGAAACTTTAGATACGATTTTCTGGATTTCCTGCTGTTTGACGCTAGCCACCGCAGATTCCAGCTTAGAAACAAATAAAGACTCTTGCTCAGTGTGTTGAAAGACGGTCTCGTCAATGCTAGATGCCTCCTTCGCACCACTTTCGAAGAAAGAATACGATAAGTTCCTGGCTGAAGAAACCACATCCACAAATGCAATTGAAGGATCAGTAGATGATTCTACCGACTTATGAAACTTATCCAGAGCCTGCTCCTGTAACGCCAATAACTGGGCTCGATACATCACCATAATCTGTGGATCGATTCTGGCCAGCAAATCCTTTCTCTTTGATTGATAGATCGACTCTTGATAGCGGGAGGCAACAGAATCATAATGCTGCAACGCACGGGACCTAACAGAACCGAGAGAAGTTCCAAACTGCTCAACCAACCTTTGGCCACCAAACTCGACGTCCGCAGATCCCTGTGCTTGTCGCAGACCCGAGTCAAATATGTCGATGGCTTCAGCAAGGATTTCCTCACACCGGAATTGGGCAACCATCATCTGCTGGGTTGGCAAATCCAGATCTCGATTCAGCTCAATTTGATCCCAGATTTGTTTTGCGTAAAGTCCCCAGCCATCGACGGGCACCTTGCGATGATACTCTGGCTTGAACAAATACGTTGAGGGGTGGTGTGACGCTGTGAATCGACGAGCCAGACCGTTGACTTCCTCTTTGAATTTGTCCGGCTGAAGTACCTTATGAGGAAGAGCGTGGAATCCAATGTCGAAAAAGTCGCTGATCGATGATCCTTTAAGCTCATCGGTGGGTTTGGCAATCGAATCCCAGTGTTTGTTCAGGTCTTGTAGGAGAGTTGCCGACAGGTTTTCAAGAGGCGTCGCTCCGAGATGGTCGCGGATAACAAAAAGAATCAACGATCTAGTGGTCTTGCCTGACGTTTGAAATAGAGACAAGTTCACTTCAAACACTGTCTTAAGCAAGCCCATGTTTGCTCCCTGGTACAGTCCAACCTGATTCTCCCACATATTGACGATAAGGACTTCGGATGTGGCAAGAGCAAACAAGGCAGATCTTCTCTCAAAGTCCTGATCCTCTCCCCGCTCGCGCCCATCAGTACCTTCAACATCCAGAACTAGGATTGTTGAAGATGTCGGCACAACATCAAGAAAACTATCTGACGAGCTGGTCGAAGCACCACCAGTACTTCCAGAGTCTGACAACGCCTCTGCTTCGCCGCTCATTTCTGCCTTTCCCATCCATATTCCTTTCGTTGTCTGACTTCTTTGCGTTTCATCCATGACTTTAAACTGGGTGCCAAACAATGCGTTGAGAAGCGTGGATTTGCCGGTCGATTGAGATCCGAAAACAGACACGATATGGTAGTCGAGTCCATTTGCCGCCTGTGACTCACTGCTCGCCGTCTTGAGAAACCCATCTAGGTTGGTGTTGAACTGTTTATGCTCATCGATGAGCTGAACAGACTGGATATGAGCCATGTCGTGTATCAAGTCAACAACCTAACCGAGGCATGGGTTCAGGGGTAGCTCCATGGAAGATTAGGGTAATATAGGCCCCACGGTTGAAGTCGTCAATAGGGATATTTGCGGCCGATGGTACTACTCGCTAATGACTCTTTAAGTTATACAGACTCATAAATAAATGGCACTTCGGTGTGTGAATTGGCGTATCGAAATCTCGAATTTTTTTTTAGAAAATTTTGCCCACTTTTGCTCCGTGGCGCTACGTATCGAGACAGATTCATGCAACATATAACTCTGCAGAGCCGATGACAAAATCCACTGTGTAACGAACTGCTAATAGTTTATTTCTGACCATATAAACTGCAGAACAGGTTTGCGTATGTTACAGCACTATAAATATAGTGAACTGACGATAGTAAGTATGATACATGCCCAATTACAAACACAGCAACTGCAAGAAACTCAGGGGCACTGATGTGTGTGTATGCCGGCGTACGGTTATCTTAGTGTCATTTCCAATAGTGTTACTGCAGTTCCATTCATTCATAATTACCTCTCATAGTGGTGGTGGACAATTTATAACCAACTGCTGCAAAGATCTTGACTGTAGTGGCTCCAGTCCCGGATATTACAAGACCTGGCATAGAATAAATTCACAGATATTTATATGTATACATACATAGTATGATATAGAAATATTAGAGAAAAGCTGCCAAAGGAGAAAAATAACTATGAACTAGGTGGCGGTGTATTGCCGCTTAGAGACACAAGCGCATCTGCCAGCATTTTGCGCTTTGTAGGCCGTGACAGGACCTTTTCGTTATGAACCAGGAATAGATGTCGCTTCATCGAGTCCTGGCGGGCAAATTTCTTGCCACATGCCGAACAGAAGAAATTGAGATTAGTGTGCATGGCTTTATAGTGACGAACACAGTCACCTCTCCGGAAGAATCCTATGACACTCCATGGGCACTCTGGCTTGCCACAAACAAAAGGCCGCTGAACGTCATTATCCTCAAGGTGCTTTCCCAGTTCCTCAACTGTAGGGTATCTCTGTTCACAGTGACTGCACGCATAGTGACCCTTCTTAGCTCGCCTCTTATCGCCTACAACCTGTGGATCCGAGTTGTCATCCATCGTGTCATCAGAGTCTGCCTCGTCCTCTTCATCCTCATCATCATCGTCCAAATCGGGACTATTGACTTTCTGAGGCGCCAGCCCAGTTGTAACGACGTGCGACTCACCGGTACTTTTGCTGCGCTCGGAAGACGTAGGGGTATTATTGGAGTGCCTTGAAGCGACGTCAGAGCTGACGTGCTGGTGTGCAATAGAAGGAGTTGCATGATCACGAGAAGAAGGTTCTCTCAGCAGCCGGTCTCCTCTCGGGATACCAACGACCGACTTGGGAATATGCCCAGGACTCTTCTGCCCATCAACTGATTCAGAGACACTATTTTCGCCCGCCCCGGAGAGAGGGGAGACATTCGCAATGGGACCGTCGGTGACTTGCTCATGTTCACGCCCAGCGACCATCGGCATGGCTATTGACAGACCAGCTGGACCATTCATACGTTCAAATGCAATGTGTGCAGCTAGTTGTGTAGCCATTTGTTCCGCCGTTTGTTCGTCGATTTCATGTACAGATGCCTGCCCGGTCGTCGTTTGCCCGGTCAGCTCAGCAACCTGGTCAGTAGCCTGTTCGCCCATTCTCCCAGATAGATGACCAGTAGCTTGTGCAGCAGTCTGTTCAGCTGGCAAATCAATCTGCTTTCTGGTCTCACGCCAACGGCTGTCAGCATCACTGTCCACAATCACAGTGCTGTTATCGTCTTCGTCAGTACCACCCATGCTGTCGTATGCGGGCCCCACCTTGTTCCAGTCATCCGATTGGTGATAAATAAACTTCCGTGAACCATCGATAATGACCTTCTCGGTGATATGCGACTGCTGCTGTCGGGACGAATGTTTGACTCGAATTGTGCGGATGTGTTGCACCGACTGCTGGTCATCACCAGGTCTGCCTCCCGGCTGCCCACAACCAGCCTCTTTACCGAAAGTAGGTGACGTAGATGACATGTCCTCCACAATGATCATTTCTCGTTCCTGCGAGCCGCTAGGAGACGCCAGAATCGGCACTAGTTCCCTACCATCGTAAGGAGGATCTTCCGACACGTATATGTATTGGTTCATCCGGTCAAATACGCGTCCGCCAGTTATTTTCCTCTTACGGCGCTTCGAGGGTGGCGCGCTCGTTGTCACAGCGGGATCGATTCCAACAGAAGTGCCATTCTGCACCAGCGAGTGGGAGGAGTTGCCAGCCGCCAATTGCGATTCGAACGAGTCTGGCACGTCTTTGAGATCAATCGACAGTCTGAAGTTGCCATCTGTGACATTAGCTCTGATGATTACTGACCCAGCGTCGTCGCGTTCACAGCGGTCGAGTAAAGCCGGGCTGAGAGCCAACGTGATGGACGGGTTCATCGCTCCAACATTAGCAAGCACTCTGGTGCGATAACGTGCGCGCGTCGGCTTCCGCGGATCGTAATATGGTGCAAAGTAGTCGGTTGTACTGGCTACTGTAGTCTCTGAGTGGGAAGTATAGGTGACAAACGACCTGTCGCTGCTGTCAGAGGGCCTCAGGGTATGATGTTTCCTGGTAAGATGGTGAGGCAATTCAAGATGGGGCTCTAATGGGGCTTCAGGCGGGGTAAGGAAATAGCGTGTGGCTAACTGCACGTCGTGGCGAGATTCACCGCCAACAGGGATGTTTGGAGCGCTGTGGAGTACCTGAAGTGGCGAGAGAAATCTCGCTGGCGCAGTGTCAATGAGACGAGGGTCCAGGGCAGTGATATTCTCACTTGTGGGTGTGTTGGAATCGGGCCCAATTGCCAGTGATGGCCTGTAGGAGTCAGAAGTATCGTGCTGTAACAAACTATGCACACCGTGATAACTACCGTGATGCACTATCGCATCAGATACAGGATGGTGGCCAGAATGCCAAGCGACGCCATTTTCACTGCTGACTTCAGTGTAAGATGTCCGGGATTCAATTTGAAAGTCACGAACAAATCCCTGCGCAATGCGTGCAGATGGATCTGCGTGGGCTGCATAGCGAGCTCTGTTATCAGTTATAATGGTAGCCCCATCAACAAGATTGGCACCAGTTCCAGCCTGAGTTCCTGTGACAGCTGCTGTTGTGATTTCAGCAGTAGTTGTGTTATCAGTTTGAGTAGCAGCTCTCTCTCCTGTATGAACTGCTGTATCTGCCCTAGTCACGGCCCCAGCTCGCGCACCAATACCAGCATGGGCTGTTCCATGCGTTCTATTCTTGTGGCCTTTTTGCTTTTCATTGCATTCTCTGTCACTTTCTTTCTGTCTCTTTCTAATTTGTTCATCGTCGTCGTCACCTCCTTCAAAACGACCGTTGTGTTCATCATCATGGTCGTGGTCGTACGTATAGTTATCTCTCTCAGTAGATGCATCGATCTGGGTCTTCTCGTAGTATGCTCGTACTGGGAAATCAACCAAATCTTCGCGGGTCCATAGCTCAGCTGTGGGGCTAAACATCAAGCTTCTGTCTATTAGATGGTCAGACAGCTGGCCAGGTAGGAGCTTGAGGGTGTCACGACCCCATACTGCTGCTGACGGGGTAGTGGCAGTGATAGGTGTGATATGGGCTTTCACGGTACGTGCAGCCTCGCGAAGCTCGTCTAGCTCTTTATCCTTGACCACCAAAATCGATAGTGTTTTTCTGTCGATTCTTCTTCTGTCTCGCAGCATTGTAACGTAAAATAAAAGCACCTGATCTGGATAGCCAGTTGATATACTGTCAAGCAGCCGAAACAGTCAGGCAGCAGTTGAAATAAGCGATCTGCTATACACAGCTTGAATGATGTGGTAGGTGGTAGGTTATAAGTGAAGTGATGTGTCGACTGAGATGACGATAGATTGGAAATCAGAAATACTGCATTAAGCTAGCAAGCAGGTAATACTGTGATGTGCTGCCCGATATATTTGTTTTTGTGGTTTACTTTTTTGTGGCTTGTTCTTTTTGTTTCTTGTTGGCTTCCCGGTGAGATTTTCTTTTTGGGGGCGCTTTTTGGGGTACTTTTTGGGGTACTTTTTGGGGCACTCCTTTTCGAAGTCCTGTTTTAGTATCCATTGTCGTTTCTCGTTTCCTCTTTCGACTCGCCTTTGGGGCGCTGCTTTTATCTACTATCTTTTGTTTTAATTTCTTTTTGCCGGCTGCGCTGGATCTAGCGTGTTTCTTTTTCTGAATCGCAAATTGCCTGTTTCATTTCATGTTTGCTTTTTCTTCCCCAGGAAGCCAATGCATTCAAACCTACGCGGCTGCACAGATCCGCAACTGATCGGCGCATTCTATTTCTGTACTGGGAGATTTTGCAGGCCCCATATCAATCTAAATGTATGTGGACGTATGCTTGTCACCGCAATGCCGCGTTTCAAAATACACTGCTTATTTATATAGGGGGGACCACTAGTGTACTGCAATTCGTCACTGTGCCCCATCTACAACAATTAAGCGTCGCCTCCCGTATCCCTGGCAGACCCTAGGCGCTCTTCACCTGCAACGTCTAAGCATGGCGTTTTTTTTTTTTTGTAATATCCGCTAGTAGCCAGCCCTGCCGCTAAAAAGACAGCTCGCCAATAAATAAAAAAAGAGCAGAAATTTCGCAAGAATCCCACAAAAGAATTCCCTCCCTACTTTACGCTTTGTGTGCTGAATATGGCTGGCTGCCTCTATTGGTCATTTGGTGCACCAAAAGCATCGGCTACACAACTTCAGTACCACGCTTGCATCACTAGTATCTACCAGTTCGCCACTGTCTGTCTGTCAGTCGGCCACTACAGCCCCCATACGGTGTCCTCTATTTTGTAGACCACCATATTATTTGCAAGTGGGTCCTGTCCAACTTACAGTCAGGCAACCGCTTTGATCGACCGATCGGCAAACCACTAGCCGATCTCTGCACCCAGTTGCGGGCGCATGCCGGTGCATGCGCGGTGCGGCAGCTTTGATTGCAGCAGCCGCACTGGCCTAGAACAGATCCAGTGTCATAGACTGAGACACGTCGGTGTTTTCCACCAGCTTGAGGAACTCGTCAAACGAGATCTTGCCGTCACCATCCTGATCAGCCACCATGATGGTCTTGTCTACCAGTTGCTGCAGCTGCTCGTCGTCTAAATTGGACGCCACCATCATCTTGAGCACGATGAACAGCTCGCCATTGGAGATATAGCCATCGCGATCCACGTCGTACACTTTGAACGCGAGGCGCAGCTTGTCGTCCCGGCCGCCCTTGCCCGAAAAGGTCGATAGGGTCGACACAAATTCCTTGAAATCAATCTGCCCATCTCCGTCGTCGTCGAAAATGTCAATGAGCCGGAGTGCCAGCGGGTTGCTGCGGATTGCTGGGATGCTCAGCAGCTCCGACCGCTCAATGGTCCCTGAATTATCCTTATCGAGCTTGAGGAACCGTTTGAGCAGCCGGTCGACCTCGTCACGATCAACTGGGTTAGACTCTGTACGTTGTGGCTACAATTTTGATATGCAGCAGCGCTAAGCACACGCAGTGTCGGCTGCGATGCCGACTGCGATGTCGGCCCCACGCCACAAAAGCCACACTGTCGGCGATAGCGGGGTTTGCGCCATCAGCTGACAGCCTCCGTCAGTGCTGTGAGCGCCGGTGAGCGGCTGCCGTTGACGACGGTTCGCTTACGGACTAAGATCAGGACTCCTGACGCCAAAAGCTCGAGCATGGCCGTCAACTGGGATCGCCCCTGCCCCC
>JAKUBH010000067.1:0-16954 GCA_030563205.1 Sugiyamaella marilandica
AATTCGTGGGGTCGATTGACGAATTTGATAATCATAGAGCTTAGTCTGTCATCAAGGCACGACACGCGGAAACGAGGCAGAATATTACGCAATCCAGTTTCTTCCAACATTGAGAGCTGCTTCTCATCGAAGTTGAGTATGGCAGCATACTGCAGTGTATCATCTTTCTCAAATGCAGTACGTCTCTCCTCCAGAAACACTTTCAGAGCGTCGAAACTGTCGAAAGTGTGAATGCATTCCTTATATATTTCGTAACCACATACATCCACTTTCTGCAAAGGCAATTCGCCGGCTAGCGATGATGACGAGAATGACGGTGATGCTGAAGACAATGGGGAAAGAGGCGTCGTAAGAGGAGTTGGCGGATTCGACAGACCTTCCACCCCTGCTGTTGAAAGCGTAGCGGTTTTGGTGAGGCTATTCCTGACACGTCGCCCTGCGACGGAGATACAGATTGAGAATTTGCTGCTGAAACGTTAGCTCTCGCTGGAGAAGTAGACGCCATGTGATTTATCCCTATGTCAACAGGTTCATCCGAATGTTTCAGTACCTCGTCCCTGTGGGAGCTGGCTTTAAATCCAGTCGTCTATATGCTTCTGACGTCACAAGTTAGCACTCTGAGGTATGGGAATTGCCATGAGCCTCGCCTGTGAATGCACTCCGGCTTCTTGAGTGCATTATCGGGATTCAATATTTGTTCCATACATAAGGCTCTTTTGGTATTTGTGGTTGTAGAGCATTACTTTCAGGGGCTGACAGGTGCAGATTAAGGGGCCCACAAGAGCGTGGTCTCATTTATACAGCCACTGTACCACATTCGGCGTCTACCATTTTGAGTTCTTCTGATTGATATACTTTTATATTTTTTATATTTTTTTTTTAATTGGCTTGGTGAAGTGTTTATGAGATGATCGTTTTCCATACCCTTATCTTATATATTGGTATTCGGCGTTAATGCAGGTTATCCTGCATCTGCCTCCGAGCAGAAACTCAATTCTAGAAATTCGGAGAACCATGTCAAATATCATCTTTAGATCAACATACCTGTTTCCTACAATTGGGCTTATTCAGCCGTTCTAATAATTCTGAAACCTAAGAATTTGTTGGGTTTGGAGCAGAGCGCCTTGAGTAAGGAGCAGAGCGGCTTGAGTGAGTGATAGGCATTCCCTATATAAAGACGTATCCCCTCATTTTTAATAAATGGGATAACATAATACACTGTTCTGTGTTCCCATAATATTGCCATTGCCGTAACCGAGTGTCTACCTTTGAGAGGAAGACTCACAGAGTCTGCTAACTATTGGACTTAGAATTACCACGTCGTCTACCGGAACAGGAGAACTATAGGGGTTATTTCCAAGGAGCCTTCTCCAATCCAACATAATTCAATCAATGATTTAATCCCATGAGTGAGGATAACAACTTTCAATAGAAATAGCTGTAAGCTAAGCTTAACAAAGTAAAACGTTAATTACAAGAACGAATGCAGAGTACGCTGCAGAGGTTCACGAGCTTTAGCCGAGATTCTGTCGCGACTGCAAAAGATTTCGGACAGTCGTACATACGTGGAGCATCTCGTACGTACTTTATGAGGAACATGGTACAGTAAAAACAAGTTTTGAATAGACGACCATGAAAAATAACTCTCAGCAACACTCTTCAGGTAAGAATTTTTAAATCTATTTCTCGTTATTGGTCTCGTGCTGTAGTTTCGAGGCAGTGAACCCATCCATAATACACCGCTTATATGTGCAGAACACAGTCTCAGCTATTTTCATTGTGAGTACAATTCCCAGAGATAATTCCCAGAGACGAAAGTTCCGTTCATAAACCCGCTGAACTAGCCAGTTGGGTGGGACGAAGGGAAGGTATTCATAGATCCATACATAAATCTACTATACTCTACCCGATACAATCCAGACAGAAATGCCAGCACAATTCTTGAAAACCAAAGATTTTAGAGTATCACGCCCATAGGAACATCATGCTTTCAACAATTCGGGTACTATTCACCCACTGGTCCCGTTCTGCTGGGTACTGTCACTGCTTGGTGTAATATGGGATTTAGGCTTTTTAGTTCCAGCATCCCCTGGCGTCTTTGACGGTTTTTGCCTTGAATACCTCGAAGTATATATCTCAGATGTGTCAGATGAAGAAGTCCCCCGCTGTACTGTGTTATCTCTGGGCGCAGCATTAGGGCGTGGCTTGATCCGTGGGTACACCTTTCTTTCGCCTGACTCTTCACCAACTCCATCCTCCTTAGGACCCGAAGCTCTCGTTGCTCCACCAGCATCTGGCGTTGGAGAACGCCTTGGCTTGTCTAGATCAGGCTTTCCCTTTAGTTTAAAATCGGACTGTTTTGATCTAGTAGCGGCTTGCTTGTCCTTGGGCTTTGATTTGGGCTTCGCAGTGTCCGATTTCGCAATATCTGCTATTACAACATCTGTTGCCATACTATCCACATTTGAGGTATCTGGCGGTAAGACATTTTCTGGCTGCTTAGCAGTGCGAGCTGATTTCTGGTGTGGCGCTGGC
The DNA here is from genome assembly GCA_030563205.1 of Sugiyamaella marilandica. NCBI lineage: Eukaryota > Fungi > Ascomycota > Dipodascomycetes > Dipodascales > Trichomonascaceae > Sugiyamaella > Sugiyamaella marilandica. The sequence continues at coordinate 2,536 of JAKUBH010000067.1, forward strand.
CTCGGTCTTCCGCTGAGCTGCTGTCTATTAAGTTCTTGCTTCTCCTTCCCCTTTTTCCCCTTTGATTTCGGCTTTTCTTGCTGTCCTTCACCGTCCCTCTGTACAACAGCTGCTCTGCGGTCATCACCTTTTTTCAGTATCTTATCATCGGCTTGCCTAATTTTGTTGTCAGCCCTGGATTCCTCAAGTCTTTGCTGCCTCGACTTCCCTTTCTCCTTTTTGGTGCGCACGCCTGTCAGTGGCAACACAGGCACTGTGCTATCGGCCAGATGAGCAACAAAAGACTGATATATTGGATCACTCTGAATTGTATTGGCCAGCGGGTCGTTTTTGGATGCCTTTAACGGTTGTTGATTAGGTGCATATTCAACTACAGCTGGGCTGTCCAGCTTAGGAGCCACATGTTGCTTGAACTCGCGCGAGAAGACAGCTATAAGTGATTCGCTCTTGAAACCAGCGTAAGCTCGACTGTACACAGGGTGTTTAGAGGTCTTCTGGGGGACATGGCCAGCCACGAAGTAACTGTAGTCGCACGTCGAATCGTTGATCCACGGAGCTACCAAGCTCGAATACTCCTCTTCCGCCAGAGAAGGAGGCAACTTTCGGATTACCACTTTCCGTTTAGGCGATGGAGGCTTTGGAGCCACCGCCACGTCGTGGCGAAGCCTTTCAATATGGCTTTTGAGCCCGGTTTCCTGTCGAGGACCACGGACTGCTGCAATTGACATGTGAGGCTTCAATATTGGTGAAGCATCATAAAATACTACAGCCTAGACGCTCATGCGAGCTGAATACAATAAGTAGCTATGGATCTGTAACATTTTATATCGATACTTTTGTCATTTGTATTTTTTTTTTTTCTCATTCTAACGAACTAGATGCTAATGTTTTGGGTGCTTTTTATGCGGACAACTGTTAATTTAGATTCATGAAAACGTTTGCTGCGTCATTCTTACACAGGTTATATACCAGATGTAGGCTAATGCAGTCAAATACGGTTATGTATTGTGGACGACTGCATACTGATGTCTGAGAACAACTTGAAATGACTATAAACAAAGATGAAAGGATTATGATACAACAAGCTAATATAAAAAGCTAACATAGCTATTATATTATTGCGAATCAAAAGAAACACCTTATCGCTAATGCTGACGAAATTGACTGTATGTTTCAGAGTCACTTGAGTAGAGAAACAAGCAAGACACCAGCTACAGGCTGCTACACCTCAAGAAATTCCACAAACACAACCAAAACTGACTTCATACTTTACATTATATTTATCCATTACACAATTACGTTCAGTAGTAACATTCAATTGATTATTTTCCAGCTGTTATTATCAGTTAACTTGGTTTCCAACCCAGCCGTCACACACTATGCAGGGCAGAGGTGAAGATGCCGCAGACTGCCATCAGAGCAGTTAGAGGCTTACCATGACAGAACGCAATCCAGAGCAGTGGCTAGAAAAGGCCAAAAAGTGCGAAGCGTTGCCCGAAAATGAGATGAAACATCTGTGTGAGATGGTGAAAGAACTGCTGATGGAGGGTAGGTAAAGTACTGTCGGGGTTTTCGGCTAACAAGAATCAAATATACAACCAGTACAAAGTCCAGTGACGATATGTGGGTATGTATACAATAGTTTTTCAGCACGAAGCTAACATTAGAGGTGAGTTTCCAAGATATAGCAAAACAGTGACATACTGACAAGACATCCATGGCCAGTTTCATGACCTGCTGGAGCTGTTCAGAGTCAGCGGAGGGATGCCTCCCGACGTCAACTACGTCTTTCTGGGCGACTTTGTGGACCGCGGGTTTTTCAGTCTAGAGACGTTCACGCTGCTAATGTGCCTGAAAGCACGGTATCCGAACTGTATCACGCTGGTGAGGGGGAATCACGAGAGCCGGCAGATCACTCAGGTGTATGGGTTCTACGAGGAGTGCCTGACAAAGTACGGTACAACCACGGTGTGGAAGTACTGCTGCCAGGTGTTCGACTTCCTGACGCTGGCAGCCATCATCGACGGCAAGATACTATGTGTACATGGCGGGCTGAGTCCCGAGATCCGCATGCTGGATCAGATCCGGGTGCTGTCGCGAGCCCAGGAGATCCCCCACGAAGGAGGGTTCTGTGATTTGGTGTGGAGCGATCCCGACGACGTAGATACGTGGGCGGTGTCACCGCGGGGAGCAGGGTGGATTTTCGGTGCCACGGTGGCTCGTGAGTTCAATCACATCAACGGTCTTCTGCTCATAGCTCGGGCCCACCAGCTGGTGATGGAGGGGTTCAAGTACCACTTCAAGGACAGGGATGTCGTCACAGTGTGGTCAGCACCGAATTATTGCTACCGGTGCGGAAACGTTGCGTCGGTTATGAAAGTTGGCGACAATCCGATGCCCCAGTTCTCGATCTTCAACGCGGTGCCTGACGATCTCACGTTCGTGTCACCCGTCAAGAACCAGCGCGAGTACTTCCTGTGAAGCACTCATGAGTGGGATGCATCTAGATACCAATAATGACCGAATTTTTGAGGAGCTGTATTTTTGTATTCTGAATGAGCTGGTCGATTAGCTCAGGTTCTTCGGCTGGCAACCAATTGAAGAAGATCATGTCATCAATTGTGAACAATTAGACACTCGCTAATCGGCTTAGAGGACCGTGTAGCTAATGTGTTCCATGCGTTTGCCCAGTTTTTTGATACAGTTAATATTACCTGCTAATCGATTAATTCAGTGCTGCAGTTGATTTTGATCAAGTAAGCGGAGTTCATGCTGTAGTTATTTTTACACAGCGTTACGTAGTCGCAGACTGGCCTTATGATTGACATCAGATGCAGCCAACCAGTGTTTGTAGACGGTGACCATTGGAGTATTTAGCATGAAAATAACATATTACACAATAATGAATAACGGTGTAGATAATGAATCGTGTGCGAACTTTCAATAAGCAAGGAGTCCTGCGACTCCGTCGCGCTATTGCAACTGCTGCGCAGTTGAGGCGTGGACTCTGGTCACCGAAGTTCAACCATGTTGGACATGACAGCCTGGTCTATACTTATTTCAATGCTTGACTTTTGCGTAACTCATAATATTTTTGTGATTAGCTCTCTAGAGGTTAGCAGACTGATCTTCGTTACTTGAGATAATCTCTGCGCTGATATTTTAATGGTGCCGTAAACTTTGGACTAACGTCTAGCTTCAGTGAGCACTATTCTCCTCTTTGACATTCAACGGGTCTTTATTTACGTCTAGATGATAGTAGTCATGCTCGGTTGCGTCTCTACACTGAACGATTGTTCATTCATCAATTTCCTAGCTAAGGAGTACTATCATACATCTACCGACTCCACTGAAAATCGTCAGTTTGAGTAGCTTACTTTGGCCGCCTGTATTTCAACGGGATATTTTCTGGGCGCTCGTAGTTGGCACTTGATCCGGCAGCTTCATGGTCGTGCTCATGTTCGTGCTCGTGATAAAGGCGATCGTGGTCTATATCTTCCTGGTGCTTGATCTTGACGTCTGGATCGTTGTCGGCGTGAAATTCAAGCCAATGATGTCGCTCATACTCGAGCTCATAGTCCAAATGATGGCCAGGTCCCAGGCCAAAATCAGGTAGCTCACCTCCTTTCTCAGTGAATATCCTCCACTCATCCAGACTGATAGAACCATCACCGTCTGTATCGACCATATCAAGAACTGTCCTTACCACGTTGCGCCTGATATCCTCAGTAATAGGTGTAGATTCTTCATGAGCACCCATCCCACTGCCATCGCCAACAATCTCCTCGGCTGCGATCCCGTATAGATTTAGGATATCGTGGTCAGTCCAGGTGTTTGTGCGGTCCGTGTCGTGAAGCGTGAAGAAGGAAAGCGCATCAAACGACTCAATTCCATGCTCCTCTCGCATGTGTAGGGTCTGCCATGATTCGGCAACCGCTGATGCTACAAGAGCAGTCAAAACAAACACTCTCATGGCCGGTATTAAACAAAGTTTGTGAACAGCACGGCTTTTGCTGCGCTGCGCTGCATAATGCAGGTCACCACTCGCAAAGATCGACTGCATTTTACAATGCACTGACTGCACTAAGTGTCTTCAATGTCGTATTTTTTGTTATTCGAAACGAGTAGAACCAATATGAAGGGCAATTGAAGTTATAGATATTCATATACGTATATTACCATCATAATGGCGCTTGCAACTGGTGAACACGATATTATAATCCTCGCCTCAGCTGGGGTAGCAGTTGCCAAAGTGAGACGGAGTCGCAGACATATCGTGAGTGCCATACTAAACTGTTAACGGAACTGTATGAAATAGCCACATAGTATGCTAAACTATGCGTCTGGTCAAATGTTAAATGGAGTCAATAGCTTGAATAACCAAGCGTTTCATTAGAAAGTTCAGTGTCCGTAACACTGAAATTATGACTATGTTGTCTGTAGATATTATTCGGATAACATTCACAGAGTCGCGTCAGTATATATACTGAGAATTACCTTGTCGTAGTTTCATAGTTCATTCCAACTTATATTCAGAGAGCTGGCTGATATTATCAAAACAATATATTTCTTGCCTGTACAATCTAGATACTACATATTTCAGCAAGCTTGTTTAAAAAGCCTCTCCTCTAGCGATCTTGGACTCGCCGTACTTCTTGATTCGAATGGCCTGTACAGCGATAAATCCAGTGGTGTCGGTGGGATCAAAGTCGGTCAACTCGTCCATGGAAGCCTCGGTGGCATCGTACAGCTTCTCAGTCTCAGACGAGCGGCCCAAAATGGTGAGACTCCCCTTGTAGGCACGCACACGCACCTGGCCATTGACGGTGATCTGCGAGGGCCCGATGAGAGCACGAGCGTACTCGCCCTCAGGAGAAAAGTACAGGCCGTTGTAAAGAATGCGAGCAAACGTAGGGGTCACGAAGGTATCTCTGATGGCACGCACCTCTCTGTCCAAAACAAGACCTTCGAGGTCGATGTGAGCAGTTCGCAGGATAGTAAGCCCAGGAGTTTCGTAGCATCCCCGCGACTTGATGCCGATGAACCGATTCTCAACAATGTCGATCCGGCCAACTCCATTTCGTCGAGCGATCTTGTTGGCAGTCAGAAAGAGTTCTACAGGGTCGGTCACCTTCTTGCCATCCTCATAGGTCAGCTTGACAGGCAGGCCCTTCTGAAACTCGATAGTAAAGTCCTCCGGTGTGTTGGGAGCATCCATAGGGTCAACAGTCAGCTTCCACATATCTTTTGGAGGAGTGGTATCCGGGTCTTCTAGGATACCTGCCTCAAACGATATGTGGGCCAAATTCTCATCCGTGGACCACGGCTTGGCCTTGGTCTGGCTGACTGGAATGCCCTTCTCGGCAGCATACTCGAGCAGATCCTTGCGGCCAACAAACCTGTTGAAAAACTCTGGGAGACGCCATGGCGCAATGACCTTGACATCAGGCTTAAGGGCATAGAAGCCCAGCTCGAATCTCACCTGGTCATTTCCCTTGCCAGTGCACCCGTGCGATACTGCAAAACATCCCTCACGCTCTGCTACTCGAATCTGAGCTCGGGCAATAACTGGTCGAGCCAACGAGGTTCCCAGCAAGTACACGTTCTCGTAGATGGCATTGCTCTGCACGGCAGGAAAGCAAAGCTCCTCGACGAATTCTCGACGCACGTCTTCCACCACAAACTTGGTGGCACCGATTTTGAGCGCCTTTTCACGGGCAGCTTCGAAATCCTCCTCCTGGCCGATATTGGCCAGGAACGCAATCACTTCGTAGCCCTGTTCCAGCAGCCACGCCAGAATCACCGAGGTATCGAGACCTCCCGAGTACGCCAGACATACTTTTCCCTTGGACATGATGGTAGAATCAAACAAGCACACTCGCTGGGACGCAATTTATATATATCTGAAATTTATATGTAGAAATGACTCTTAGCAAATCTGCGGCTGGCTGGAGAGATAAGCGATAGAAAATAAAGACACTGCAGCTGTCACATAGAAAAACCTACACGCAAGAGAAAATCAATGAAAAAACACAAAAAATGTATAAAACAGAAAAAGCAGACTAGAATCTTTCCACCATGAATTTTAGTATCTACTGGCTGAGATATAGAATGTTGTATTTTGTCAGTTGACTGTAGATTTTTGTTGCGTCCGAAAACGACAGTTGTGGCTGCCAGGAAAGGATAGCTGACGACCGCAGGTCTCATCCTCGAAGGCTAGCCTCGAGCGTGGAGAAAGTGTAAGGTAGATACAGATTATATGGATCAAATCTTCAGATTCGCACGGCCAATAAGAAGCGGGAGCCATGAGCTGCTAGAAGCTACGGCATATAAGGTAACACGATTGAGAGTAGGACAAGGTATTTGACACCATATCACTATAAAGATGATACATTGAGGAAGAGATAAGAGGGATAAAAACGAATATCTCTAATTTCGTCATTCCATTTCTTTTTATCTGGAGGGCTGCTTAAGGACTGGCACACGAGCATTGAATTCTGTAGAAACGAGATAGGTGTAATAAAGATTAGACAGTTATCAAGAGAAAGTCGTATTACACTGTTTTGCTCCCACTTCACGCGCTACTTTCAATTATTACATGCACATACATCCTATATCAGTACAACGATAGACTTGCGTTTAACTGACAGCAGTTGCATATATGGCTATGCGTCTCTCCCGCGATGCGGTGTTGCATATTCACTCGTCATTTATTTCTATCCAAAGAGCGAGAGAGCACCTACAAAAGTTTACACAGCAAGATGAAAACATAAGACCGAGACGATACAGAAAGCAATAAGGCATGGGATGGCCGATAAGAACCTGAACAGAACTTTATGATTTTGGAACCGCTGGTTTTTACGTGTATTGATGGGCGACATCGAAATGTGGGGTATGCGGCGGGCATCATCTACATACGTTGGAACTAATAAGCTATTGACAGCATATAAATAGTGGCCTGTTTGCCGCATTGTACCATCATACAAGCCTAGACACCGGGAAACACAATGGATGTGGTGGTGGTGAGTGGAGGAACGGCCACGAATGCTCTTCTTTCGGCTTTCGACGCTGTGTTCGGCGATGTGACGTACGTCCTCCCCATTTCTGATAACGGTGGATCCACATCTGAGATTATCCGAGTGATTGGCGGACCCGCAATTGGCGACGTCCGCTCCCGTATCATCAAGCTGATGCCCGACTCGGAGAAGGCGCTCAAGGAACTGTTTTCGTACCGGCTGCCTGACCTCTATGAAGACGCCAAGCAGCAGTGGAACCAGATTGTTGATGGCACTCATCCGCTCTGGACACAGGGCGTGGAGTCCCACTACAAGGAAATGATCCGGCCATTTCTTGTCAATGTACATGTAGAGCTTCTCAAGAGAAGCCGGCCTGGCCGTGAGTTCAGATTCGAACGCGCATCAGTGGGCAATCTGTTTCTAACAGGAGCTCGGCTGTTTTGCGGGTCTCTGGACTCTGCGATCGAGCTGTTGTGCAAAATTACAGGTGTATCGTCGAAAGCGCACGTCGTGCCGGTTATAAACACGAATTTCAGCTACCACATCTCTGCACAGCTCGCCAACGGAGACATTATCACTGGCCAGTCGCAAATATCGCACCCGTCAGTCGCATCACATCCTCCTGACGCGTTGACGACCGGCAGCGCGCAAGCTTCTGAGACGATCAGCCCATTTTTGGCTTCTTCTGAGGACGCCAATTTACCATTCTCACATCCTGCGTTATCGCAGTCTCAGATCAACTTTTCTAAAAGCGTCAATTATCCATTGACTTCGCGTATCCAGCGTATTTTTTATATCAACCCATATGGCCAGGAGATCCACCCATCTGTGAGCACGAGAGTCAGTGACGCTATTCGTAAAGCGAGGGTAGTAATCATCTCGATTGGCAGTCTATACACCTCTACCATGCCAGCAGTGATTCTGCGCGGATTCGCAGACAGTCTTGTGCGGTGTCGAAAGAAGATTGTCATTTTGAACGGCAGCACTGACAGGGAGACCAGCTACTTAGACGAACAGGGTCAGATCTCTCAGCTGACGGCTTTTGAATACTTGGAAGCGATAGTCAGCGCCTGTCGATATAGCCAGTCGAAGCTCGATGAGCCTGTGCCGTGGACCCACTATATCAGTGATCTAGTCCACCTCAACGAGCCGTCTGGGATAAAAGTCGACGTGACCAGCATCGAAGAACAGGGCGTGATATGTCATCGTGTTCCGCACGCGCCTGGAAGCTCAGATCAATATGATCTCCACAGTCTTGAGCAGACACTATTGCGCATCACACTTGCATAGACCTAGATTTCGGTACTGTTTAGAAGTCATGCGAAAGTTTATACAAACTCTTCACAGGGAAAGTGCCGTCGCGTACGGCAAGAGTATGACCATACTATGACTACGGCGAGACTGCAAGGAGGGAGTACTTGGACTGATACACTATAGAAGACGAAATAGAATTAACGCAACTACAAGGGAAGCCAATAAAGGAAATAGTATATTAAAAGAGCATTTTCTAATGGTAGAAAATGATATGCATCGGGGGGACGAGAGAGCTTGTGCAAAAAGCACAGATCGGAAGAAAATTCAAATTCCAAAGCCTACTCTCAAAAATATAAACGCATTTCTTTACTACAATTATTGTATCGGAATCAAATTCGTTATAGAGCCAATAAATAAGCTATCTCTTTATGCTCCGGCGTGGGAAAATTCTGTAGAAAACCTGCAGGCTGCACAGCTATAAGCACATGGGTCAGGTCAGCATGTTGACCATCTACAATGACACATCCTGACACCAGTGAATTGCCTGCTATTAAAACAAATCCAAAGATCATTGTTTTCACCGACTGGGATGGCACCGTCACTTTACAGGACTCAAACGACTATCTCACAGATAACTTGGGGTTTGGCGTCGAGAAAAGACGAGCAATTAACAAGGATATCCTGGATGGAACGACTTCGTTTCGAGATGGATTCGTCCAGATGCTCGACTCGATCCACACCCCATTCCCAGAGTGCATTGAGTATTTACTGAAGCATGTCGAGTTGGACCCCGGTTTCAAGGACTTTTATCACTGGGCACGGGAGAACAACGTTCCAGTCGTGATTGTATCGAGTGGAATGGAACCCATCATTCGGGCGCTGCTGTCGAAGCTGGTAGGCACACAGGCTGCAAGTGAGATTCAGATTGTGTCCAACAATGTCAAAATCAACGACGATGGTACGTGGCATATCGTGTACAGGGATGAGTCGAGTTTTGGTCATGATAAATCGCGTGCCATTCGCCCCTATGCCAACCTGCCGTCAGGAGTTCGCCCCACGCTGCTGTATTGTGGAGACGGTGTTTCCGACCTGTCTGCTGCCAAGGAGACCAACCTTTTGTTTGCGAAGGAGGGCCGAGACTTGGTGACATATTGCCAAAGAGAGGAGATCCCTTACACCGAATTCAAGTCGTTCAAAGACATTCTAGAGAAGACTCAGGCTCTACATAGCGGCCGCCTGTCACTGGACGATGTTAAAGAATAGATAGAGGATACATGCCAAAAGGGACTGCAGAATCGACAATGTGAGCTCTCAGTGGTGTCTTAGAGAATACGACAATATACAGTGTTTTGGACAATGCATAGTTATAGTATAGACACATAATCCTTACTAAGTGATAACATAGCTCGGAGATACAGAGGGGTACTGTGCAGGCTTGTAAAATGGTTGACATATTTACGGCGTATCTCAATTGGCCCTTTATATCATGCGATTTGCTCTTGATATATATGATCTCAGTTGCATCTCATCCCCTAGTTAAACCAACTGCGAAGCAGTTGCCACAGCGCGACGGAGTCGCGAAATTGCAAACCCCGTCCTCTCGTTGTAATTTCTCCATAGGGATGCATAGCTGAGTTACAGCAGCATTGACTATGTAAATACGATGTTCATACAACACAAAAACGATACCGACAAGCTTACACATATGGTCACAAAGGTTTATTTTTCACACCCCCGTTGATCACTATAGACGTATTCTGGCAGTGTGACGACGCAGTTAGTGCACAATAAAGCAATGCTGCCAAAACATCAACAAAATCTCAAAACTCGTAACGGCCAAAATCATGAGTGAAATCCAGGCACTGACTGGAGTACACAAGCATGCAGTATAGCAGACCCATCAGAGAGAACCAAGTGAACCAGAGAATCTCAACTACACCAGTACAAGACAACTGAATCGTGGGGAATAGCCGCCATGTAGACCACCTCAGTGCTCCAATCACGCTAGCTCAAGCAAGAAGCCGTGAAATACCATCCTCCTCTGTTTCGGCTGCTTCGAGAGCGTCCTGCTGGCCTATCCGACGCAGCACGTCCTTGCGTGACGATTCTTGTAGCTGGCCCGCTATCAGGATCTCATCGAGAATGTAGTATGCCTTTTGGAAGTTGAAAATGATATCGAGCTCGCACACGTTGCCGTAATACTTGTCCATCTGCTCTACGTACCGGTGGAGGATTTCCAGCGTGATGAGTTCGTTATCGTCCGAGTCAATACCTGCCACAAAGAAAAGCGATGCGTATCGCCTATACACAACCTTAGAGTCTTTATTAGCCTCTGCGAGAACAAAACTACAACAAGCTTACCTCTGTACTCAAGGAAGTTACACATCTTGGTACGCCGACCTAGCACCAGCGTGGTCACCTCCTTGACAATCTTCGCTTTGTCTTTGGTTCCGTACGTTTCGAACCACTTGGAGAGCCGGACTTTGCCCTGCCGCGACAGGAGCAATATATAGCGGACAGCCATGCTAGAACTGAACTATTAAGGCACCGTGTCAACTAACGCTTAGCTGACGTCGATGGTATTCAGCCGTGCAATCCTTATTCCCCTAATAGATATTGTTGGGTTTGGAACAGTTACCCTTGAGTAAAGGGTCGAGCGGCTTGAGTGAGTGATCGGCTTTACCTATATAAAGACGTATTCCCCCATTTTTATAACTTTGGATAACATAATACACCGTTCTGTGTTCCTATAATATTGCCATTGCTGTAACCGAGTGTCTACCTCTGAGAGGAAGGCTTACAGACTCTGTTAACTATTTGTCTTAGAACAACCATGTCGTCTACCGGAGCAGGAGGACTATAAGGGTTATTTCCAAGAACCCTTCTCCAATCCAACAGATATATTAGGGGGTCTAGATAATTAATTGAGTTTTGATGGTTTCATCGTCACGTGCATTTCTATGAAAAGTTTCAAGGCCGTCGTCCCCTGGCACGGTTATTGGAGTCTTTCAACAGCAGTGCAAACAAGAACGTTCATTAGACCATGGGGTGCTGCCGCCAGGCGGTTTTCTACAAATGAGAAGGTACGCAATATAGGGATCATTGCTCACATCGATGCTGGCAAAACCACCACCACCGAACGCATGCTGTACTACAGTGGACAAACCTCACACATTGGAGACGTTGATCATGGTGACACTGTGACAGACTACCTGAAAGCTGAACGGGAACGAGGCATCACCATCACGTCGGCTGCTGTAACGTTTAATTGGGCCAACCACAAGATAAACCTCATTGATACGCCTGGGCATGCTGATTTCACTTTCGAAGTGATTAGATCCATACGGGTACTCGATGGGGCAGTGACGGTTCTAGACGGCGTGGCAGGCGTTGAAGCTCAGACGGAGAAAGTGTGGCATCAGGCAAGCACTATGGGTATTCCGCGCGTTGTGTTCGTTAACAAGATGGATCGTCCAGGTGCAGGCTTTGGACGCACAGTTCGCGAAGTGGTTTCCAAACTGCAGTCGCGAGTAGCCATCATCAATATGCCGTATTTTGACACCTCTTCTTCGTCTGTGGATGAACCGTTTCGAGGGGTGGTGGATGTGGTGGAAAAAAAAGTCATCGTTTGGCAACACGACAGCGACGGAAAGACTGTGAGGGTCCATCCAGTTGAAGAACTGGGCCTTGCTGAAGAGTGTGCCAACGCTCGCACGGCTCTCATCGAGACATTGGCCGAGTTCAGCGATGAGATTGTCGAAGAAGCTCTCGAGGTGGGCGATTACATGGACATATCGGCCCATTCCATCAAGCGTGCTCTGCGTGAATGTACGCTCAAGCAGCAGCTATGTCCCGTCCTATGCGGTGCTAGTTTCCGCAACATCGGAGTACAACCACTTTTGGATGCCATTGTTGACTATTTGCCTTCGCCTGATGATCGGCCAGCTCCTCGCGCTGAAGTTAAAACTGCTGACCTGAGCAGCCAGCGTCGACACAATCACAAGCAAAAGTTATCTGCCGAGGAGGGTAGCAAACAATCGTCTCAGCTGGTACTCGACTCTGGCGCAAAGGTGACATGTGCTCTTGCGTTCAAGGTCATAAATGACCAGATGAGAGGCATCCTGGTGTTTGTTAGGGTGTACTCGGGCACTCTGCAGACCGGAAGCGTGGTCATCAATACCAGCAACGGCAAAAAAGAGCGTGTGACGAAGCTACTGAAGATGCAAGCAGACAAGCCCATAGACATTAACAAGATCGAGACAGGCGATATTGGTGTCATTGTCGGGTCCAAGGAGATCCGCACTGGTGACACGCTGGTGGCCCACGCCTACAAGAAAGATGGCATCAACAACCTGTCTGCTCGCGACAAGGCCATTCATTTGCATCCTATAGAAGTTCCGCCCCCTGTTTTCTTTGCTGCAATCACACCAAAGTCTGTGTCGGACACCAGGCATATGGAGGAGGCACTGGATATTCTTCTTCGCGAAGACCCCAGCCTGCGTCTCAGCTATGACGACGACAGCGGCCAGACGCTGCTCTCAGGCATGGGCGAGCTGCACCTCGAGATAGCAAACGACCGGCTGGTTCAAGATCTCAAGGCGCGGGTGTCGATTGGAAACATCATGATCTCATACAAGGAGACTTTAGTGTCCAGTACCCCTGTGATTTCTAAAGAGGCCACAGACGACCAAGGACTTGCGAGTTCCGTGCAATTGTCTGTGGAGCCGTTAAATGAACAGGATTTCGATGAACACGACGAAAGACAAGGCGAGTATATCCAGATCCACCATGACAAGCATTACCTGTCTTTGCCGGACTCGTTCGCACACCCTACTATTGGGAGGTCTGAAGCATGGCAAGCTGTTAAGGTGGGAGTGATGCCAGCTCTGGCTCGAGGAGGCAAAGTTTCAAGACTGCCACTACACAGTGTGTGCGTTCGAGTGAGCGATGTGAAAATTGCCGAAGACGCTACCAGCACCCAGGGACTATCCACAGCAGTGCGAATGGCGGTACAAGAGGCACTGGAATCTGTCGGTGTAGATGGATATTCAGTCATGGAACCCATCATGGATGTGCGGGTAGTGGTCAGCGAAGAAGACATTGGTCATGTCGTCAACGATATCTCGAGCACGCGACGCGGCCATATCCTCTCGCTCAGCGAGGAGCGGTCTGGAGATGCACAGTCTGCAGACTTTGAAAAGCTGGCTGCTGATGTCTATGTACCGGCAGACTACACGATGTACATGTCGAAGCATGGCGACCGCCACAACTCGCAGTTGAGCACAATACGGGCGCGTATCGCTCTGCGACATATGGTCGGGTACTTGACATCACTACGCAGCCTAACTCAGGGACGAGGAACATTTCTGATGGCATTTGACAGCTACGAAAGCACCACGGAGGAAATAGATCTGTGAGGCACATTGTTGATGGCTTTGATTAATAGACGAAACAACAAGCAGCAACGCGAATTGGATGCCAGACGTGAGCGGAATAGCTCGCAGATAGTGGTATTCTAGCAGACAGGGTTATTAGCACCATGTTACGCTAATCCTTGAACTAGTAGCTGTACATTATTTATCAGCAGTACAGCACGGTAAAGATATTCATCGGATCTCAGGTTTCCTCTTTATCCAGTAATGAAATAGGATCGGATTGGTGAGACTACCGTCATCATGCAATCCTCTATGCAGCCGCTTTCGGAGGCAGTTGTAAGATAACCTGCATTAACGCCGAAAACTAATATATTAGATAAGGGTATGGAAAAAGATCATCTCTGGAATACTTCACCCAGCCGATTACATTAAAGCTCTTAAGCTGTGTCAAATATAAGTACATCAGTCAAGCGGCCTCATAATGGTAGACTCCGAATATTTACAGTAATTTGATTAGTTTAAAAAGACGCAGAATGCTGTGCAATGGCCGTATTGAATGAGAGCACGCTCTCGTGAGCTCCTTAATCTGTACCCACCCCTGACAGCCCTTGAAAGTCGTGATCTACTACCAATAATTGCTCAAAGACCCTTGTGTATGAAACAGTATCGAATCCTAATAATGGATTCTAGGAGCTGGAGCCTGAATGCATTCGCAGGCGAGGCTCAGATGGCAATCCCCGAACCTCAGAGAGCTGAACTTGTGATCCTAGAACC
>JAKUBH010000068.1:0-16036 GCA_030563205.1 Sugiyamaella marilandica
AAGGAGCGGTAATCACAACGCTGGCGGCTACAACACGGGATAGTAGACAGGGCACATGTCATGAAGTATATTACAGATATAAATATTATGCATTGACAGACCGATCGAGCACTTTAATGGAGCTGATGTAAAGGTCGTCGGTAGTGGCCTCGTAGGAACCAGAATCAGCATCCACCCACTTCCACGCTTCGTATTTCCAGTTGAGAGCCTTTGTCCAGTGCACGCCGTAGCCAGCGCCGCTGGTGGGCTCAATGGCACCAGTGAGCGGGGCAGACTTGATGTATACTAGGCGCGAGATCCGTGAGTGCACCAGCGCCATGGCACACATGGGACAGGGCTCGTGAGTTGTGTAAACATGCAAATTGAGGCACAAGTAGTTCTGCTCGTCGAATGGTGAAGGTGACGCCGTACTTGTAGACGTGGCTGGAGACGGTGGCACGTCGCCAATGTCGGAGCTTGATGATAGTGATGACAGCGACAAGAGCGAGCTGTTTTCAGTCATATCTGACTTGGGCTGTTCGGGTAGCGCAATGTCTGGCCTCGGTTGATCTGATCTCGTCTGTTCTTCCAGCAATGGTGTGGAAGTTCTCGACTTTGCCGCTCTTCTGCGGTCCTTTTCGTGGCGGGCAGCATCGTGCAATGCCACCATGATACTGTGGTTGATAGGGTTGCCGTCACTATGGCGGCAGTCTGCTCGGGTTATTAGCACTTTGTCTGTGATAGGGTCGACGATCAGCGTCACTACAGGCAGCTCTGATGGCGGCTGGCTAAGCGACAGCTGCGCTAACTGCCTGAGGTGAGAAATCATCGACATCACTTCGGAATCAGCCAGTTCGATGCGTACAGCATTGAGGTTTCCTCTCCACATGATGGGCCATGTCTGCTGCGACCACTCGGCTGCCTCCTCCTTAGTACGAGCCTGGTACTTCGCTGCGTGGCGCTGCTCCACAACCACCGGAGAAGGCAGCACCTCTTGCAACAGCTCAGCTACTTTATCCTTATCAGGCATGCAGTCCACCGTGCACACCACGACTCGGAGGTATATCGAGTGATCCCTCTTGTGGTCTGCATTGTGTGCAACCGGCTCCTTGATGAGTCTTCGGATGTGCATCAGCGCATGTGGATCCGGCGGTAATCGCTCCTTTAGATGGCTGTGTCAGCACTTGTAAGTGCGATCTCAGGCACTTACGCTAGTAGCATCGACGACTGTCTAGCTTCCAACACGGTTGTCCATATAGGAACTACTGTCAGAACACTGTGGTTCACTGTAACATACCCTTCTGTAGCGGTCTATGGTCTGCTTGGGATTTTATCTGTACAAAGCGCCCGTTTCCCGCCACATTGTCGACGCCAACGGCCATTGAGACTGAAAAATCTGATAGTGATTTTTTTGATAGCTATAGCGAAGCCGCATCCGATTGTGGGGAGGCCAAAGTCACCAAACTGCTAAAACTGTTAACTGAGCTTGACTTAATGGCAATTGACTGAAATTGATGGAAATTGCCAGTGTGTTGTTACTTTCACGACCATGTCGTTTGAAGCGTAAGTCAAGGTTCAAGCTAAGACGATGGAAATGACCTTGTAGCACGGAAATCAGATCCGGTGGATTCTTGATAGCCACAACCTTTATTGCCAGGCAATTTACAAGTACTTATTCACAAGTGTACGCCCGCGAAACTTTCTCGTTCTCGTCGTGGTCGACAATAAGTACTTTTGTATCTTTTTTCTTATACTTTCACATTAGCTGGTTTTCTTTTTCTTTTTTTTGTATTTTTTTCAGTTCAGGGTTCACACGTGAAAATGAATGTGCCCCGATTGCATCTTCACGTGAAGACGAATGAGTAGGTTGGTCTTCCTCCTGCAACCATGTCAGCGCTGTCGGATCATCTCGAGAACTGGCCAAGGTCGACACTGACTTTTCGCATGGAGCAGCGCCTGCTTGGTAAGTGGCAGTGACAAGACACTAAAAAAAAAAAAAAAAACACGGGGCGGTTTCTAACGTCAGGGGAAAATGTCAACGCGCTCGAAAAGAAATCGCTACAGCCCCTCAAAGACTATAAATATCAGTCCGTCGACAAGTCGTACTTATCGTATTATGTGCTGAATCCTTATTGGACGTGGGCTGCCCAGTTCATGCCCCGGTGGTTGGCGCCCAATATGATCACGCTGCTGGGCATCTCTGCCATTTATTTTAACATTGTGTGTGTACAGTACTATATACCTGATCTTGTCAGTCCTGGGCCCACCTGGCTCTATTGGACTTGCGGAGCCGGGCTGGTTTTCTATCAGACTATGGACAACATTGATGGCAAGCAAGCGCGCAGAACTGGCATGTCGTCGCCGCTTGGCGAGCTGTTTGATCATGGCATTGATTCGCTCAACTGCTGCCTTGGCGGTATTGTAGAGACAGCGTTAATGGGTCTTGGGTCCACGCCTGCAGGCACCATAACGACGTTCTGCACTTGCATTGCAATGTATTTTTCTACATGGGAGACATACCACACTCATGTATTATATCTCGGTTACCTCAACGGTCCGACTGAGGGCATCTTGATTGCAGCTGCTGTCATGGTAGCTACCGGCATCTATGGAGGTCCTGGATTATGGCGGCTTACGTTGGACGAGGCTGTGTATATCCCTGGTATTTCCGGCATGTTCGGGCACTGGCTGCTCAAAGATCTGTGGATTTTGATCCTTTTCTTGTCGGTGACGGTGTTCCACATCCCATTCTGCATGCTCAATGTGTGTAGGGCAAAGCAAAAACGAGGAGAGCCCATTCTAGAGGCCCTTCTCCAGCTGATACCTATTGGTGTGCTGACGCTGGCTGTGTATATTTGGACTGCCAGCCCTTATTCAGTGGTGCTTAGCAACAACCATCTGATGCTGTTTGCAATGGCAGGCTCGTTTACATTTGGTCGCGTCACTACCGCCATAATCCTCGCGCACCTCACCAAGCAACAGTTTCCATTTTGGTCGATGCCTATGATCCCATTGTATGTTGGTAGCCTACTGTTCGGGCTATTGCCCCATCTTGAGGTGATCCAGTTTTCTGCCGAGTTTGAAGAGGCCTATTTATGGGGGTATTTTGCATTTTCAACTCTGTATTTTCTCAGATACTCGCAGCTGGTGATTAATATTCTGTGCGACTTTTTGCACATCCCGTGCTTCACGGTCAAGCAGCTTGGAAAGCTTGCCTAAGCACCAGTGTATATATAAGAATATATACACTGTACACAGCCCACTGTGGCTCTAGATAAACGCACTAGACGGCATCAAACTCTACAGACTAGGAACATGCCTGATGGGACGCCTCAACAGCGTGGATAGAAGTTGCCACAGCGCGACGAGTACGTCGCAAGATGCGCTCGCTTGGTCTAATAGACAAAAAATCCATGGCACATACTTGTACATGCCCAGATAATAAATTAATTAAGTAGGATCATTTCGTCTTCTGTCTCTTCGTAACCGGATTGGTGTCCAGGCCGGGCCGTTTCAGCTCGCTCGTTACGACAGCTACCTGCTTGTAGCTGTGTGTTCGCAGGTGGGCATTTTTGACGACAGCCTCTGCGTTTCTTCCGATCGAGTCGCGTGCTCTCATATGGTCGAGACCCCATATGGTGGCCAAGTTGACAACGTCGTAAGGGCCTCGACATGTATATGGAGAAGCCGCCTCGCTGCTGACCACGATGCCACGATTCCGTGAAGCTCGGATGACCGACATGGCATTGGTTATGACATGTCTGCGTGCGTCTGGCGTTGTAGTGGCCGGACTGTAGCAAATCTCGAATTTGATGCCGCGCTCCACTGCAGCACAAACGGTTTTGTGTCGGAGGTAGAATGACAGTCGCCGTGAGTAGTCTAAGGAAATGAGGTCTATATCGAGGGCTGTACAAGCCGACTGTAGTGCCTTCTCCGTCAGTGGTCGGACAGCCACGATATCGAACTGAGAATGCAGGATGTGGAATGCTTGGTTCTGCGACGACTCGTCGAGCACAAGTGTGGCCCTCGTCAAAATTGTGAGACGTGGAAACCGCCTCGAAACCTCATCCGTGTCTATTGGGCACTTATAGGTTGGAGGGATTTTGGTCGCGATGATACAGCTCAGTGCCACGCACGTATAGCCGAGATCCTGTAGCACAGCTAACGTTTTGGCTACGGAAGCAGGCACTCCAGAGGCAGGCGTTCCCGAGGCATCAGACGGCCACAAGACATTGAGATCATACAGCATAGCCGTCGTTATGAGAGCAGCCTCTCCAATTCAAACGGACGCCGAATCAAAGAGAGCAAGTTAAAAAAGAATTAACAGGCAACTCGCAAGTTGATGATGATCTCTGATGAAGTTGGGAAAAATCATGCATCTGCAGCATTGTCAGTGAGCCACACCTGTGAGAACTTGGTGGTGGCACGAAGTCGACAGCGAACGTTTTATTAACTGCATTAATGTAAGTTAAACTACCACTCGGAGTTTCGCGACTCCGTCGCGCTGTGGCAACTGCTTCGCAGTTGATATTGCTCCTCGCTGCCAATGTTTGCAGATGCTATATGGACCTGTTAACAAATTCAAGATCGAACCACATACGTTGATGTCCACAGTTCAACTGCTCAGCAGTTACCACAGTGCGACAGAGTCGCGAAACCTCGGTATAAATATCTTTCCCACAATAATATAATAGAGTTGAATTGTGTGTAGTAGAGCTAGCTGACCGCTTCAAGCCAATTGGGAATTTAATGGTCGTTGAAACAATTACGAATTGCCAGTGAGATAGCGGTGACAGTTGACGGCCAGTAGCCAGCACCAACAACGCCAGCAGCAAGCATCAGCGCCAATAGCCAATTTGCCGACAACAACCTATTTACCTATTTACCTATTTATTGACTACCAAGTTAAAGCCACTACAATAGCTGGCCAGCCTGCAACTGCTATGCATCCAGTGCAGCCACTGCGCTGTTGAATGTCGCACAGTATTTATATTTGCCCAACATGGGACAGCAGCAGTCAGCCGCGCGAGGCAGCCAGCGAGCACCAGCACAGGCAGCCCGAAGCGAGGCAGGATGTGCAATTGATTCTGCACTGTGATAGCGCCGCTAGCTAGCTGCCAGCTTGCGAGACATTGCCAAACTCCCCCCTGGCAAAAAACCCAAAAATCCATGCCGGCTTTTGGAGCTTTGAAGTTTCTTCTTTTCTTACCCGGGTCCCAGATCTGGTGCTGCTGTCGAGTTGGTGCCACCCACCATAATGGCAGGCAAACCCTTGCCGGGCCATACTATAGATAGAGATGTAACCTTATTGCCAGAAACAACGCAGGGGCCGCTGGCCAGGGATTACCCGGGGCCGCGCCCTCCTGAGACGGTGGCTTTTCGTACGCCCACTTGCCGTCCCCTCTCTCCCCCTTGCTTTGACACCAAGACGCCTGGGTGTCAAACAGGCGCAACAGGTCGTCAGCACAGCGATTGTCATTGCAAGTCCCGCGCATTTCGGTGGGGGCGCCTCAGTAGCACCAGCGGATTCACCACCCTAAACTATTCAGGCCTCGGTGCGAGTCGCAGCAGCGGCCTTTTTTTTCACCGGTCGCAACCTCGACTGCACATCCAACTAGTCCAGCTAGCCGAGCGCTCAGGGACGTTTCGAAGGTGTGTACGGCCTCTTGCGTTATATAGCAGACCAAACCAGGTCGGTTCTAGTGAATCAGCGTCTTTTACATCTTATTTTTATTTCATTTTTTTTTTTTTTGGAAGAGGCCTTTACGTGGGTGATCTGGTGAGGTTGACATTATGAGCAACCACATTCAGTCGTCCAACGTGGTGGGCGTGCACTACCGGGTGGGCAAGAAGATAGGCGAAGGCTCGTTCGGGGTGATTTTCGAAGGCACCAACCTGCTCAACAATCAGCAGGTGGCCATCAAGTTCGAGCCTCGCAAGAGTGACGCGCCCCAGCTGCGCGATGAGTACCGCAGCTACAAGATCCTGGTCGGGTGCCTGGGCATTCCCAACGTGTACTACTTTGGCCAGGAGGGGCTGCACAATATTCTGGTCATCGACCTGTTGGGGCCCTCGCTGGAGGACCTGTTTGACTGGTGTGGCCGGCGGTTCTCGCTCAAGACGGTGGTGATGGTGGCCAAGCAGATGATCACGCGGGTGCAGACCATTCACGAGAAGAACCTCATCTACCGGGACATCAAGCCCGACAACTTCCTGATCGGTAAACCGGGCACCAAGAACGCCAACCTCGTGTACGTGGTGGACTTTGGCATGGCCAAGCAGTACCGGGACCCCAAGACGAAGCAGCACATCCCGTACCGGGAGCGCAAGTCGCTGTCGGGCACTGCTCGATACATGTCCATCAACACCCACCTGGGCCGCGAGCAGAGCCGGCGCGACGACCTCGAGGCGCTGGGCCACGTTTTCATGTACTTTCTGCGAGGCGGCTTGCCGTGGCAGGGCCTCAAGGCGGCCACCAACAAGCAGAAGTACGAGAAAATTGGAGAGAAGAAGCAGACCACGCCCATCAAGGATCTGTGCGAGGGCTTCCCGGAGCAGCTCGAGCTGTACCTCATGTACGTGCGCAATCTCGGGTTCGAGGCCACCCCCGACTACGAGTATCTGCGCGACCTGTTCACCCAGGCGCTCAAGAGCGCTGGTGAGGTCGAGGACGGCGACTACGACTGGATGAAGCTTAACGGCGGCAAAGGATGGGACGCGGCCACCAACAAGAAGCCCAATTTGCATGGCTATGGCCACCCCTATCCGCCAGGCCACTCGACCACCGCCAACAACGCCAATCGGCACTCGCAGGCCCACCTCAACTCTGCTCGCCTCAATGCCGCCCAGCCGCCTCCTCCCAATCCCGCCATGGTGCGCCATGCCTCCAAGTCCCGTCGCATGCGAGGAGCGTCTGGCCAGCAGGTGCAGCCTGCCAGCGGCCAGTCCGCCAACAACCGCCTGTCCAAGGGCACCCTGCCGCCAGGGACCAGTGGCGCAGGCGGCCAGTACGCCAACAACTCGTCGCAGCTGCTGGCAGCCAACCAGTACGGCCAGCAAGGGTACCAGACGACCCAGCAGATGCAGCTCCAGCAGCAGCTTCAGCAGCAGCAGCAGCAGCAGCAGCAGGCGTCGATTCCTGCCAGCCAGGTGTATGGAGGCCAGTACTCGGGCCACAACCAGCAAAACCAGCAGTCTGGCGAGGAGCCTCGTGGTTTCTGGGGAAAGATCGGTGCCTTCTGCTGCGGATAGCGGGCCTTATAGACAAAGACTTGACTTGTGTTGTATATTTGCATCTAACTCTATAAAAGTAATAATATTGTACTAGTATTATGTCGACAATGGACCAATATTGTACGCACGTCAAAAGCAAATCCGCAGTATGGCTATATCAACCAGTAGCAGACAGATTCTCGCGACTCTGTCGCGCTGTTGCAACTGCTTCGCAGTTGAGGAGCGGGAATTCTAATTAGCAAGTTCAAACCTGGGAATTGTAATATCATAATATATATTGTCATACTGTGACACGGTGACATCTATTGGATACGGCGATGCTGTTGAGGATGATTTTACAATTACTTCGTCCCTTCGACTCTCTCTTTCTTTCTCTGTCTCTCCCTCTCTTTCTCTCTCTTTCTTTCTCTCTCTTTCTTTCTCTCTCTTTCTTTCTCTCTCTTTCTTTCTCTCTCTTTCTCTCTTTCTCTCTCTCCCTCTCCCCTCTCCCAATTTCATGTATTTCCAAGCTCAGTGAATCACATTGATTGTC
Source organism: Sugiyamaella marilandica (assembly GCA_030563205.1). Lineage (NCBI taxonomy): Eukaryota > Fungi > Ascomycota > Dipodascomycetes > Dipodascales > Trichomonascaceae > Sugiyamaella > Sugiyamaella marilandica. The sequence continues at coordinate 7,745 of JAKUBH010000068.1, forward strand.
AATTTCGCATCTATATCATCAACTTAATTCATGTATATATATATATATATAATATACTGATCCTATTTACTCGTATCACACAACCGGAATATATATTCGTACACAGAGAAACGTCTAATTGCATCTATACTGATGCAACGTATCCTATATGTCTATACATACAGGCGTGTGACAAGCAGTACTTTTGCCAATGCTGCTACTATATCCATCCATGTCTATGCGTGTCGTTGCCTCGTTGCTCTAAAAGCTGAATCCTTGGGCGCCACCGCCGCCCTGTCGGCCAAACATATTAAACAGCATCTCTGGATCGATGCCTCCGCCAAACGCCTGCTGGCCCCCCATGCCACCAAAACCCGGATGGCCTCCCATACCACCAAAACTTTGGTACATGCCGCCACCGCCCATGCCACCAAACATATCGGATGGATCCTGCAAATCCACGCCCGAGTCGTAGCGCGACCGCTTCTGCGGGTCTACCAGCGTCTCGTACGCTTCTGCAACCAGCTTGAACTTCTCCTGTGCTTCTGGATTGTCTGGATTCTTGTCGGGATGGTAGATGAGCGCCTGCTTCTTGTATGCCTTTTTGATCTCCATCTCTGAACAGCTCTTGTCAAGCCCTAGAATTTTGTAGTAGTCCTTGCGCTTGCTCTTCTTGAGCTCGAGCTCGGCCTCTTGTAGCTCCCGTCGCAGTGCTGCGTCCGACGCGTCCATCTCGAGCGCCTCTTTAAACTCCTGCACACTGTCTTCCCATTTCTCCAGCTGCAGCAGCACTCGCGCCTTGGTCTTTTTGACCTTGACAAATGACGAGTCCAGCTCAAGCGATGCGTTGCAGTCGTCAAGCGCCTCTTTGAGTAAATCGAGCTTGACATTTACTGTCGCCCGGTTGGAGTACAGCTTCGCATTTGTGGCCGTGTTGGACGGATCTAATGCCAACGCTTTTGTGTACAACTCCTTTGCCATAGCATAGTTGCCCATCTTGAATGCATTGTTTCCCTCGGTACGCACCCTGTCGAGCTCCTTGCTGAGCTTGAGCAGTCGCCGAGCATTGGCGTTGTCGGGATCGCACCGCAACGCCTCGGTGAAATGGGCCACTGCTTTGGCTGTCTCACCCTCATGGTACAGAATACGCCCCCGCAGAGTCAGCGCATCTGGATCTTGGGTGTCTTGTCGCAGCAGCGACATGACGATCGATGTGGCACCGTCGAGATTCCCGGAGTTAAGCAGCAGAGAGCCTCGGATCAGTTTCCATTTCTTTGGCACTGGGCATCCTGCTCCAAGGTTACGTTCCGCAGCGTCCAGTGAGTGTATGCCCATAGCTGCGTCAGTGGTGCCGCTTCCCTCGTTGGAACGTTCGAGCAGCGTCACTGCCTGTTGTACGTTACGCGCCATGTCGTGGGCGTTCAGAACGTCTTGACCAACTACTGGTGGATCGCACGATGCGTATGCCTGTAGCGCTTCATCATACTGCCCGAAATACGTGTAGAGCTTGCCGAGCCGGGCCAGTGTCTTTGCAGTACCCGGTGCAAGTCTGTTAGCCTCCAATGTAGCTTGAAGAGCTTCCTTGTACATTCGAAGCTGGACGAGGGCCATACTCCTGTTGCCGTGGTACACAGCATTGCCAGGATCCTCTTCTACAGCCTTCGTATACCACTCAAGAGCCTGGACATAATTGCCACTCTTGTAGCAGTCATTTCCATGCTCTTTGAACTGTTCTGCGCTCATTTGATCCCGGGTGCGTCAGAACACAGACTTTCGGCAAACGCGAAGAAGTCTCCCAATAGGGTTGAGTAGATTGGGAACCTTCGAGAAGTTCCATGCTCTGGAACCCTTCGAATGCAGACGGTGTGGCTCAACCTGAGCTGTATTTGGCTGCGACAAAAAACATATCCGTACCGGCCTATCATTTTGAATGGCAGAAAGCCGTCATGTGTGAATTAGCTGACAACTTTATAGTTTCCTGCCTCTGTTTGATCTCCGTTTATATCACTATGTATGTTACTAAATAGCGTCCACTGGCGGGCGCGCCTGCGAAGCTCGATGGTCCAGGCTATCTAGTGCTGCTAGGTTGGATCATTTTGCTAATGCCGTTTTCATCGCAATGCTGTTGGGAAGCCAGAGAGTCATGGGCCTACTGTTATGCGTTGCTGCAAAAGTTATCTAGAACTATCTTAGAAGTGTTTTATTAACAGCGCCAAGTGGTCAAGCGCTGTTTCTCTATCGGCTGGTATGCAGCTCAAATTATCGAGTGCAAAAAAAAAAAAACTACTCGTCTAGTCATTGTAACGCCCGACGCATTCAATTACAGCGGCATAATAATTGCTGTTGGGCGGACAAAGTGATTTTATTTTGCGCTGAGCTAATACTGCCCGGCTGTCGTGATGTGCAGTCACAGCACGTCGCCTGTTAAACTCACAGCATAATCTACAAAGTCGAATGCACATAATACAATGGATATAATTTTGGAATTCCGAGCGATACCGTTAGTTGGCCATTTTTAGATTTGGGCTGCGGTGGTAATGTAAATGTCTGTGCAGGGTGTGCAGGACGCGTGCCTCCCGCAGTTGGTGACTGAAATGTAGAGTAATGAATGTCTTAAATGGGACTTGTCAAGTCCTAACCCGCAATACCTGTCGATCTTTCTGTACCCCTGAGAAACCAATTTGCTGTTGATTTATTGACGGCCCCTTCAAAAACCTCACCAGTGCTTGCATACAAATCCCAAAATGGTTTTATGCAGTAGTAGTAGCTTTCACTCTGGATGGGCGCTCTCGTTGAGCGTGTGGCTGCTCACAGAGCTGCAAATAAGATTCATGTCATGCATGTGCTCACTCGCAGAAGAATAATACCAGCACTTGCAGACCCACACCGGACCTAGCCTCACAATATATCAGCTTTTTTTCCTAGTATTACGTATAGCGCTTAAGATTACCATCAATGTTTCATTTATAGAAATGATATTTTTTGTGTCTTTTTGGCGTTCATCACTCATTCAGCCATGACTTATAAAATGATCGACCGTGCTACCAGTGCCGCCCGCCATCTCATTGATTTTGCACTTTTTGATACTTTCGTTAATTTGAAAGTCGCATTCTAAGTGTTAATTCTTTGCGAGGTTGTGACTCCATTGCCATTGTCCTCACAAGTCCATTGTTCTTTTTCTACTGAGTCGATACCATTTGTTGAGAAACGTTTCTCTCTTCGAGCTATGAAACGTGCTGGAGGCATGCTAGACGGGTTTATCCCGTTAATCGCGATTTTCGCGTTGGCATCCCAAGCTAGTGGTCAATTCTCAGCATCCAACAATATCACCATTGACAATCTGGCTAATGCTACTTCCAGTGTTGGGTCGATTGTCCAGTCTTCTTCAGTGGGTATTTCGCTAACGTCCAGCTCCACTACATTTCCTCTTAGTAGTTGTAAGTGTGTCTTATGTGTTTTTTATATTTTTCCTTGGTCGTCCCAATGTGGCTCAAAAGCTAATTCAGCTTCCTCGAATACAGTAACTGTATCTACTAGCGCTAATAATGTCTCTCTGTCGACATCGTTATCATCGGATTTCCTTTGTATGTGACCAACATTTGTGCTCATTCCACTAACTTCAGCAAGAAATGCAAGCAGCAGCTCTTCTCTGGCAATCTCTTCCCTGGGGAGCAGTTCAGCTTCATCCAGTGCTGACACTTCAAGCTGGAGTCCTTCGAGTACAGCTTTCAGTAGTCTCTTAACTTCCAACACAACCCTGCCGAACACGGCGTCATCCTCGGTCGTGATCTCCATTTCGAGCAGTGCTTCTAACACGGGTTCTGGATCCCAAAATGTTACCAGCCGGCTATCAACCTCTAGCTCCTTGATAAGCTCAAATACTAGTATATCTCCTAGTAGTTACAGCAGTTTGTCCAGCAGTTCGGCTTCCAATAACAGTCTGAAATCGGAGGTTTCGAGTTATGGCAGCAGTCTGGTTTCTTCAGAAGCAGCATTGAATTCTACTATACAGTCAACCTCAGGTTCGTCAAATGCTTTGCAAATGACGAACACGACATCACGGTACAGTTCTTCGGGGTATAGTTCTTCGGGTTACAGTTCTTCTTCTTCGGCACTACTGCCAAATACGACAGTATCTGGAATCAGTAGTTCGTCTATTATCGGATCTATGAGCACCACAAACACTGTTATGGCTATTAACAGTAGCTCCTTTGGTTATTCCAGCTCGTTGGCATCATACCAATCCACAGCCGATAGTTTTATCCAAAGCAATAGTTCAAATCCCGTCAACGGTTCGTCGCTTCCTTATTCGGCTTTAGGCACATCCAATGTCACGACAAGCATAAATAAGCCTCCTTCTATAACTAGCTCGACAACTACTACAACCTTTTCGTTATCCTCAATCCCAGGTGTGACGTCAGGTGTCGATGTTAACATGACAGCAGCTGCCAGCCTTGCTAGTTCCCCTGCGTCGAACGACAGCACATCTGCAAGGAGCGGTGCGGCGTTACTGTCGTCAACTCTCCCTAGTGTCGCCAGTTCGAGCACGTCGAATGGACCGTATTCGGTCAATTCTAGTTCAGCTCAAACATTAACCAATGGCTCTACTATTTCTGCTACAGTCTCAAGCGTCATTAATACCACGCAGCCGAGCCCTATAGATCAGCGAAATAGCACGGTTGCTGGCACAAATTTCTCGTCGGCCACCGTCACCCCATGGTCAAGTGTGGATACCAATGTGTCTATTTCCGTCACTTCCACCAGGAAAACTTCCCCTTCATCAAGTTCTCTCCACTTGATTTCTGCGAATTTCTCGAGTTCTCTTAGCATAGGAAGCAGTGCATTCGTATCGCAATCAAACTCAACATCCAGTTCTTCCTTGTTGACGACGTCGAGCGCTGCGATCCCTACAAATAGCGTCTTCTCGTCAACAAATCTCACGTCATATATACAATCAGGGAATAGCTCTGTGAGTGCTACCTCACACTCAATTTTGGCTTCTTTGCCGTTGAACAGCTCGAATATTTGGAATTCGGATCATGCTGCTCAAACCAATGTCTCGTCTGGTATTACCAGTTCCTCTGCGCCAGCCAGTTCTGCAGTGAATGCGTCGTTGAGCTTTTCTGGTTCTAGTAGTACTTATGGAGTGATATCAAGTTTGAGTAGTGTGGTACTTTCAAATGGTACCCTTCCGTCGGCATCCAACTCAAGTCCAAGCGTTACGTCCGTTTCTTCGGCGAACATTAATTTAACATCAATTGCGAATAGCACTGCCAATACACTCTTAAGTGGATCTATTGTGTCCACTCTGAGCCAAAACTATTCGGCACCAGCAACGGGTGTTATAATGAGTACTGATAGTGCGCTATCTAATCGTTCTTATTCCGGCACGCTTACCTCATTAGCCTTCAACTCGACGGGGCTTATGGTCAGTACTGGAACCGTACTCTCAAACGGATCTGCTGCAACATCATTGAGTCGAAATGCCTCTGTGTTAGCTACGGTAGTTACGTCCAGTAGTGGTGCGGTGTCAAATGGATCGTCAGCTTCCACGACGAATGGCTCAACTGGGGTCGTGTCTAGCACTGGCAGTGTGCTAGCAAATACTTCTGCTATGGCGTCCTTCGGTCAGAATAGTTCAATGCTGAGTACTGGAATCTTCTCTAGTACTGGTACTATGCTATCAAATGGCTCGCTTCCTTCAACGGTAAATTATAACTCTACTGGGCTTATGCCAAGTTCCGTCAGCGCAGGGTCAAACAGTTCCTCTGCTTCAATTCCACTCAGCAGCAATGGTGCACTGTCTGATAATTCTTCCACAGCATCAGCGAATCAGAATTCCTCCGTGTCAATAACTGGCAGTATTATTTCTCTTAGGAGTGGACTATCAAGCGGCTCTTTGGTTTCATCTATGAGTTTTAATACTACTGGAATTCAATCCATGACCACCAGCATGCTATTAAATGGATCTTCGATGCCATTGGTAAACTATAACTCAACTGGGGTTGCGACCAGCATGGGCAGAACGTTATCGAATAGCTCTGTTACAGCGTCACTTAGTCAAGGTTATTCCATATCACCTACCATGGTTGTACCAAGCAGTAGTATGCCGTTGAATAGTTCTTCTGTTTCAACGATGAACTATAATTCTACAGGCGCCAATAGCATCCCTGCTGCTTCATTATCAAATGTATCGACATTGAACCAAAACACATCCGTGTTGGCTACCATGGTTTTGCCAAGCAGCAGTATAGTGTTAAATATTTCTTCTGTTCCAACGATGAACTATAATTCTACAGGCGCCAATAGCATCTCTACTGCTTCACTATCAAATGTGTCGACATTGAACCAAAACACATCCGTGTTGGCTACCATGGTTGTGCCAAGCAGCAGTATCCCGTTGAATAGCTCTTCTGTCTCGACGATGAACTATAATTCTACTGGAATCAGTAGTATTCCTGTTGCTTCACTATCAAATATGTCGACCTTGAACCAAAATGCATCAGTGTCGGCTACCACATTTGTGCCAAGCAGCAGTATTCCATTGAATAGTTCTTCTATCTCGGCTGTCAATTATAATTCTACTGGGATCAGTAGTGCTTCAATGTCAAATATGTCGACATTTAACCAAAACACATCCGTGTCAGCTACCATAGTTGTGCCAAACAGCAATATTCCATTGAATAGTTCGTCTGTTTCGACAATGAAATATAATTCTACGGGAGCCGATAGCATCGCTACTGCTTCATTATCAAATGTGTCGACATTGAACCAAAACACATCCGTGTTGGCTACCATGGTTGTGCCAAGCAGCAGTATACTGTTAAATATTTCTTCTGTTTCAACGATGAACTATAATTCTACAGGCGCCAATAGCATCTCTACTGCTTCACTATCAAATGTGTCGACATTGAACCAAAGCACATCCGTGTTGGCTACCATGGTTGTGCCAAGCAGCAGTATCCCGTTGAATAGCTCTTCTGTCGCGACAATGAACTATAATTCTACAGGCGCCAATAGCATCGCTACTGCTTCACTATCAAATGTGTCGACATTGAACCAAAACACATCCGTGTTGGCTACCATGGTTGTGCCAAGCAGCAGTATCCCGTTGAATAGCTCTTCTGTCTCGACGATGAACTATAATTCTACTGGAATCAGTAGTATTCCTGTTGCTTCACTATCAAATATGTCGACCTTGAACCAAAACACATCCGTGTCGGCTACCATGGTTGTGCCAAGCAGCAGTATCCGGTTGAATAGCTCTGTCTCGGCGATGAGCTATAATTCTACTGGAATCAGTAATAGTCCTGCTGCGTCAGTATCATATTTTTCGACACCGAACCAAAATTCTTCGATATCAGCCATTGCGGTTTTATCAAGCAGTAGCCTACCGAACAATTCTGTCTCACCAACGAATTATAACTCGACCGGAATTGCTGCCAGCACTGCTAATGCATATCCGAATAATTCTGTGTCCACACTGAGCGAAGGTACTTCCGCATCCGTGGCTGGCGTGTTATCCAGTGTCAGTGCGTTGTCAACCGGATCGTCTGCACCAGCGATTAATAACAACTCGAGTAGGATTGTGATTGGCACGGGTAGCACGACATCAGATGCTTCTACTTTAGCTTCTATGAGTCGAAATCTATCCTTGTCATCTACTGTAACCATGGGCAGTAATGTATCCAGCGGTCCTGTTGCTCAGTCCAGTCTGAATGTTTCGACTGTGGATTCGGCGACTCTACCGCATGGTTTGCCGAGTATGAATGTTACTTCTGGCCTGTTTGTTAACTCTACCGCGGTAATTACAGGTGTCTCGCAATACACAACTTTAACTCTCGCATGCACGAATCCAGCTGAATGCTCTGGTCAATCGTCGGTCGTGGTAACAGTGCCTATTACTATCACTTCTACTTCAGATGTTCCTCAAACTGGTTCCCAGCACTATACTACCATGACTCTACCATGCGTAATGCCAAATTGCTCCTCTCCTATCACTATCATCACTTCTTTAATTACGGAGGGTGCTGCTGCGTCGGCGCTTTCTGCCGTCTCCTCTGGAACGAGAGACAGTTTTGTAACTCAGACAGTGAGATGCACCGATTCCTCAGCGTGCAATGGCAGTTCCTATACTCTTACGACAGTTCCTATTGGAAGGACCTCCACTGTACAGTCATTGTCTTTAGCTTCTCCTGATTATACTACCGTGACTGTTCGATGTTCTAACCCAGCGACCTGTGGTGGAAGTTCATATATCGTCTCCACAGTCCCTGTGAATCGGACTTCTGTTGCCTCATTGCCGACGGTTTC
>JAKUBH010000069.1:0-15460 GCA_030563205.1 Sugiyamaella marilandica
AGTAAAAGCCACGTCTTCAAGGTTGTCACGCTAGCGGCAACGTTATCTCGGAAGTAGAAATGCAACTATCCACCTCGACGTGAGTTTATGCATGCCGTTATATATCTGTGCATACCGAGCTGCATGTCACGTCACGTGCTAATTAAACGCGATTGGTGACTGATATTTCAATTTATTTCAGATACATTAGGGATATATACACTCGTCAGCTAAATTCTGTAGCTGAATGCCTCGGCGGTATAGAGATGTTATAGACAAGCCGAGTAGTGATACAGTGTATATGTGGATAGTTTGACAGAAAGCTATGACAGCTGCACTTAAAGTCTCCGGTAAAAGGTCCAAAGAGCTGTTGAACGAGCTGCCAACATACATTTTGAATTGCTTTTTAGGTAGTACACCTACACAAGTTGACGCATTTAATGTGCTGCTGCAATAGACGGGCATCTTAACGGACGGGCATCTTAACGGACGGGCATCTTAACGGACGGGCATCTTAACGGACGGGCATCTTAACGGACGGGAATCTTAACGGACGCGCATCTTAACGGACGCGCATCTTAACGGACGCGCAGGTGAAGATAATAAGCGCGGAAACAAGGCAACATCGAGTTCTATACAATTGAGATTGTTACAATGACAAACAACGATTCCAATAGGAACGAGCTATATCTACAAGCGCTACTGGATATCCCAGCCTACCAACGCATACCAGTGCCTGACTGAGAGCAGCGTGACATAATCCCGGTTGCAATCAACGTGACAGGCAGGTCGAAAAACATGCGCATATATATAACGGCTATAAAAGGCAACAACATCTCAGACATGTCAAATAAATCGTTAAGTAAATTGCGTTCATTGACGTTAGCTTATTATCGATAAACGACAACAAGCATCATGTATGGCGAGTTCTGTTGGGACGAAAGAGACAACGAAAAGATATGCTCCAGATACGTAATGAGTGGCATATGACAAATTTTTGAGATTCACCCGCATTTTTAGTAAGGCTCAGTATTAAGAGTTGAAGCCAAAATTGGCCACCGCAAACGGCCCATGCTCATCACTGATCATACTGAAAAGCATCGAGTTATCGGCGTTAAATTCAAGAGGTCCTTCAACAAGATCTGGAAGGTATTCGAAAACAGGCTTCGATGTGTGGCTAGCAGACGAAACGCTGTCGTGCAGGACTTCGAGGATCTTAAGGCAGCTAGTTGCCGAGCTCGACTGTCTTTCGAATTCCCTCAGCAGCTGGACTGCTATTTTCCAAGCAGTTTCCATCGATTCCGAATCCAGCTCGGCCTGAAGTGCTGGCTGTAACTTCGCCGCCAGTAGCACCGTACATGATGTATACACGTAGAAAATGCAGTACCATATAGCTGGAAGATTTGGGGTGTCCTTGTTGTCAAAAATCAGCGTGATCAACTTAATTGCCGACATAACACACAACCTGCAGATTGTCTTCTCCATAGATGTCTGCAGATAGCTGTCAGATGACTCAATCGATGACAGAGACATAGCACGCTTGTCTTCGGTATGAGGAAGCAGGATGGAGCGGTACAACATTATTTCCAGATGCAAATACCTTGCCTGAAGGACATTAGTCTGCCGTCTGAACGGATTCATCAAGTCGTGCGAACTAACGTTACAGATTTGTAGATGCCAGGGAACTGACTTGCGAAACTTGGTTAGTCTCGCCTCCATCTTCACAATGTTGTTCAGACTTGATACTCGCAATTCATCAGCGGCGGAGGTGTCTGGATCGTGAGTGGCATAAAAGCTCCGCAAGATATCCGCGAGAATATCATAGAGACGGATCGTCTGCTCATAAAATGCCAGGATGGATGGTGGACTGCCCGGAGGTGGTACTGATATACCATCATCAGTTATATAAGTATCGTCGACAAAGGTGGGAAGGGCTACCTTGAAATCCTGGACAATCATCAGCGGTCGTCCAAATGTCAAGGATACAATTCTATCCATTAGAATGCACCCCGACCACAGCCGCCTGCACATCTCCTGTTCAAGACAGCTGGGACGTAATGCTATCTGGCTTTCACGATACAGGCCGAGTTCGTAAGCAATTCGAATGGTAATACCAACGACGTTCCAACATGCTTCAGGCTTGAGGGTTGCCTGCAGGTACTGTCCGATCAACAGTAGAGCCTGCAGGAGAATCAGCGACCCGGATTCTCCCGTGTCGAGGACATTAAAACCCAGATGATCTCGCGCGCGGTCAAAGTAGACTTGCGACGACGATTTTCTGACAGTTGCATCCAAACTGGACGAGAATAGGCATCCAAACGAAAACACCATGTTCATTATGCAGTAGAACATGTGCAACTCAGTGAGGTCATCATCGGTATCACTATCGTGAAAATTTCGCTGAGAAGCTGCTGTGTTGCTCTTTCTATATGCAATGCCGGTCATTTCACTCCTAAGCTGGCTGCTGCTACCACTGTTGTCGACTTCTGCCGTTGGCCAAATCGCATTGTACGCCTCCATGAAGGTCGGCTGGTGTACGAACGGATAGAGCGAAAACACGTATGTGAAGTAACAATGAACATAATGGTCTGCGACTTCTCGTGAAGGCACAGCCCAGTCCTCTTCGTCTCCTAGTTTTCCTGAAGTCGACGGCTTCCTACCCAGCGAAGACCTGTAGAAATACCTGTAAGCAGTCGGCCTTGGGTACTCTTTCGAATGCAAATGCTGGCTACTGTCATCCGGTTTGAAATCGGGTTCAGTGCGGTCCGCATTAACAGCCGCCCCGACGAGCTTCATGAACGACAACGCTGACGAAGACCCGTAAAATTCCCGCCGTTTGCTGTTTCTTTTCGTCACCACAGAGGCTCCCATAGCATCTGCGGCAACATAAACTTCATTCTGGTTCCTAAGTGCTCGTGTTGAACCTGCTGTACCCGCTTCGTATGAATCCACCGGTTCGCCATGAGAGCTATTTGGAGATATAGATGATACTGTCCGCAGAGATGCGGGTGTGTGGCCGAAACTATCGGGAATCTCCATTGCCATCCTTGTCGAGTGACCATTTCTCAACTGATCGCTTTGCTGACCTGAAGTCTGAAATTGCTGTAATTGAGCGACCTTTTTTTCCAGTTCATACACATATTCGGCACTGACCTGGGCTCTGTTGAATCTCTGAGCATACGAGCAATCGACGTTGCCTTTAACGCACCTGGTACACGCCGGCTGGACTCCGTCACAGCGCACTTTCCGGTCTCGGCAGTGCACACATGCTGCTGATACTCGAGGACGTTTTGCTCGGCTCTTGCTATCCGAAGCTCGGCCATCTCGGCCATCTCGGCTGGCTGGGCCTGCGTCATTGTTATATTGATTCCCATTCATCGTGCTGCAGCTGCGACCATCAAAGGAAGAACGCTATCTCCAGTGCAGACAGAGTCATCGAATACTATTTTCTGAATCCTTTGCAACCGAACGAAAATAGCTTTACGTCTCGTAGTGGCGATTGCTTTACGTACTGTGCTTAGTCGGTAGCTTGACCCGAGTTTTATTGATATACATGGTACGGCTGACCCAAAAGAACGGGAAGTGCAGCCGAACCAAGTGCGGGGTAACGTGGAACGGACAGTCGGAGACAAAACGTGGAGCAACAGCTTCTATGCCATGTCACATAGGGACCGAAATCCGGTTTATTCTAATAAGTCTCATAAAATGGCGACCAATGTGAAATACAAAAACGTAATGAGCATCTGAAAGAAATAGCCGAAATGTGTTACGAACTATTCGGAATTGTGGTTGAATGGTGCGCTTCTATAGGCTATTCACTCAAAGCAAGCCAAGAAATACGCCACATGTGAACGTTACTCTATTCTGATGGAGCAATTCGACAGTCTCACGGAGCGTTCCGATATTCAACCGCTTAGGTTTACGATTTAGGGTTGATCCGCTAACCCCACAAAGCGGAACGCGGAATGTTTTTAGTATCAGGGACAGGCATGGCTAACATGTACTATATGTATCTATATATGGGTGCAAGGTTGTCCACCTAATCGCAAGAAGATATATATATATATATATATATATATATATATTTATAACAGAATTCTGATGTCACGGATTGAAGGCTCATGCGTGTGTGGAGAAGTGAAAATTAACGTCTTAGGCAACAGCCTGAAGAACTTCGTATGCTACTGCTCTGACTGTCGAAAGGGTTCAGGACATCTAGGCCAGGCTATTAGCCAGTTGAAGAAAGATGACATAGCAATAATCGACCATAACTCTCATGTGAAGGAATATGTCATCACCTCAACGAAAAGTGGATTTCCCAAGCGAAAGCTATTTTGCGATAATTGTGGAGCCACTATAGCGACAATTCCCATGAAGTTCGACGGATCGATGCTGATGGTGAGAACAACGCTGCTCGATACTGCCTACGAGGATTTCAAACCATCATCGGCTTTGTTCGAGGAAGCCAGAAAAGAATATCTCGGTGACGGTAGCGCGTGCCAATTTTTGTAAAATAATAGAACTATTTTATTAAATCTAAGGTGATATCGCAACCGTACATTTACTCAAAGTTCATCTTGTTCACCAAAGTACCAATCTTTTCTATTGAGACCTCCACCGTGTCTTCATGATTGAGGTACTTCGGTGTTGGCTTCATTCCCATGGCCACGCCGCTCGGGGTCCCTGTCATAATAACAGTACCCTTTTGGAGCGTGGTTCCCTGGCTAATAAACGCGATGATTTTTGCAACATTGAAGAGCAGATCGTTGGTGTTTGTTTTCTGCCTTATCTCACCATTCACCCGAGTTTCCAAGTCCAGTACGCCGGGATCAGTAATGACTGCGGTAGATACAAGAGCTGGTCCTAACGGAGCATATTTATCAAAGCTCTTAGAAAAACACCACTGTGGAACACCGCCTGCAAATTTTGGATCCCTTTGCCAAGTCCTAGCAGAAACATCGTTTCCTGCAACATATCCTGCCACGTACGACAGAGCATCAGCCTCTTTGATATCTTTACCGTCTCTTCCGATAACAACGCAAAGTTCTCCTTCATAATCACACTGATTCTCCTGCGCGATTTTGATTATGGGGATAGGCTCTCCGTAGTCAGCCACTGCTGGAGAGGGTTTGTAAAAGATAGAAGGGTACGGTGGAGGAGTTCGACCGCCTTCTTGGATATGTTTCATGTAATTCAGTCCAACGCATTTGATAATCGGAACATCCTTGGGAGTCAAGGGACCTAAGAGCTTGACAACATCTAAAGTCTTGTCTGAAACAAAAGTGGAATCAGCAAATATATCGTCACCTTCTATCAATCTTGCCATGATCTTCTCACCCGACTCAAACAATTTACCAAGGTCATCATTGTCATTAACTATCGGTTCTCCGCGATACACCTTCCCGTCTTCAGCTACAAATCTGATCAGTCTCCTCCATGCCACCATTTTCTGTTTTGTAAGTGTTGAAGTCAAAAGAGCTGCAGTTTATAAACTATTCTCATTTACTATGTGAGCGGGGTGTGTCCCTGGGCCGCGGAATGGTTCCGAGCGGAATGGTTCCGCGAAGCTCGGGAACATGAACCGAAGAGATCACCTGCATGTTATCGGAAGCTTCCGGTATGGACCCCACATCAAGAACGTTGTATATGAAGAAATAAATACATATAATTGTCATTCATCCTCTCACTTTGATAGCTAATAATAATTATCATGACTGTTCAATCCGACACCAATACGAAAGAGCGTAATGACTTGATCGCCTCGTTAAAACCGCTTGCTACCCAGCCTCTATGGACCGTAATGTCAGCAATGGTACCCCCAGTTCCTGGCCCGAAAGCCCTTCCTCATGTATGGCGTTACAAGGATATCCGTCCTTCACTGCTTGAGAGTGGGCGGCTTGTTAACGAGCACGAGGCCGAAAGGCGAGTTCTGATGTTGATCAACCCCAATTTAGCAGCGCCACAAACTACCGATACGCTCTACGCTGGTCTGCAACTTATCAATCCAGGGGAGACTGCCCCTGCACACCGCCATCAGGCTTTTGCACTCAGATTTATTATCGAAGGCACTGGTGGATTTACTGCTGTGGAAGGAAAAAAATTATATATGGAGCGCGGAGATGTCATTCTAACGCCTCGTTGGGAATGGCATGATCATGGTAAAGAGGGAGACGGTCCGATGGTTTGGCTCGACGGCCTCGATCTTCCAATATTCCAGCACATTCCTGTAAACTTTGCAGAGGGATATGCAGAGAGACGCTATCCAAGTGTACAAGTTAACGGGGATTCACCTATTAAATTCCCCTGGTCAGTGACTCAAGCTGCCTTAGAAGCCATTCCAGGCCCATACGCGCTGTATAACTACGAGCCAAAGAGAAAAGGAGATAGCCACTTATCTACTATTATTGGGGCACAGGCAGAACGAGTCAATGCCAATGACAAGAGTCCACTTCGCCAAGAGACATGTTCCTTCATTTACCATGTATACTCTGGCTCCGGACACACAGTAGTTACACAAAATGGGAAGTCTAAAGTTTTAACATGGTCTGATAGGGATACGTTCTGCATCCCAAGCTGGGCTGAGTTCCAGCACTTTAACGACAAAGACGAAGTGGCATATTTATTTAATTACTCGGACAAGCCACTGCTAGAGAATTTGGGGTTATACAGATCATCCGATTAGGAGTAAACGGATTTAAATCCGTATTCTCTGTGCGCGGAATTGTTTAAAACTCAGTGAATCAGCAATAAAGTTATAGTATAATTATATGTCAATTTGGGCTTACATAGTGTTAAATCAGAAATAGAATTCCGCTGACAGAAGAAAATAAGAAAAGCAGACAAGCCATCTGTTTAGAAGCACCACTAGAAGACGACGAAGATGAAGAAGAGGGAGAAGCTGTACTACCGGTACTGCTACTGGAAGCAGAGCTTTCATTAGTTGAGTTTGAATTTGCCTCTGTTGACAGTATGCCGCCCTGTATCTCAGAAGGAGACGAAGATGAGGATGTCTTGCCGGCAGCGGCTTTGAATTCATCAAGAGTATTTCCTGATGCCGGTGGATTGATGACACCAACCATACCATTCTGACAATGAGAAAACTCCGTCTGAGCGCAATAATACCAAATTGGATCTGTGTTGTTGATTTGAATCGTAAACGTAACTCGATCACCGTCAGAAACTGAACTCTGGACGGCATGGAAACCTGAGAAGAAGCCCCCAGCAAGAGGTTGACAAGGAGCATCAAAGGAGGCCTGTGCTACTGAATGGTTTGCAGGATTGAAGTTAAACTGCACAAAGTCTCCTACCGCAGCAGAAATGCTATTAGGAGTGAAAGTCAAATCGGAGCTGTCATCAGAAACTTCGACAACATGAATATTAGAAGCACCACCGCTCATTGAAGCTGATGAAGTAGCTGCTGCTTCCTCAACACTGGATGACGAAGTTCCTGAGCCTGAGCCAGATCCTCCCCAGTTGCCATAATTCTGGCCAACAACGGAGGTGGCAAGGCCAATGACTGCGACCACTTTCAAAAGTCTCATTTCTGTAGCGCTTGGAGGTTGTATGTTTTAGTTATATTTTCATATGGTTTTCAGCTCTATATATATAGGTGGAGAATCGATGCTCTGTTAGAGTAAGCTCGGCGAATCCGCCTCGTATAATCGACAGGTCATTTTGGCTCCGGTATGACCGCTTCTTGCTCAGCCACCAACTGCCGTCGTATTGCATTCCATGGATGTCCAAAGGCATGCCCTGGCTTAACTGTGACGTAGTTGACATCGGTTGAAGGCTAACCTCCGTATGAGGTATGCTTGTTTCTCCGCCTCGAGGTTATGCAGGGTGCCTAATAAGGTATGGAATATCCATCTAATCAGGATAAATATGCATAGTTAAGCATGAATTGTGCATATAAGGAGCTCGTATAACTTGGGCATGGGATTCTGACAAACCTTGGAAGCATCTCTAATGAGAGCGGCACTAATACCTAAGTCACCATGATCATGGGGTTGAGTTACTCCGACTCGTATCTAAATTTTTTTGTTTGAAAGGATACGAGTCGGAGGCAGTGCTAAATCATCTTGTTTAAACGGCACTATGGATGCGATATCAATACTTAACTGGCAAAATTGTCAACGGAATAACGGCATAATCTGCTAGAAGTCACAACCTGGTTGGAATTTCACTTCAATCATTATAGTGGGAGAATAAGCCTTCAGGCATTTATGAAAATGCCGAAAATTTATGAGTTCATTGTCGGTTCTGGCTTCGCACAACCTGACTTCCCTGGAAAACTACTCTGGTGTTCCATCGGTGGTTACATTATCCTTCTCATTGGAGGATCATTTATATCCACACTTATTGCATTCTTGAGACGCAATCACATTCGTAACGCCAGGAATGGCTTTATCACTAGTTTCCTCAGTCGAGGGAAAGCAAAGTTGAGCACAGTGGATAACATACTTTACTTTAATGCCTATGAAGTCAGAATTAGAGCATATCCTGTTATCAAACTTCCATCGTTGAGGCAATTTTTGATCGTGGCTTCTTACATTTCCATCGTTCTAGTATTGTTATTCATTCATTTAGAGCCTAATCAGCTAGGGAATGAGGTTCAGACATCATTACGAGCAGCTAATCTGACTGTTTACCAGATACCAATTGTTATCGCCTTAGCTTCAGGGCAGCGGGCGCTTCCGAGTCTTATCTCCATATCGGCAGAAAAATTGAATATCTTCCACCGATGGATTGCAAGGTCAATCTTGATCACCTCTACAATCCACTTCGCTTTTCTTAAAAAAACTGGACTGACTATAATGGAACTATACAATTTCGACAATGGCAAGTATGGATTCTGGGCATGGATATTTCTCATTTGGATGACAATTTCTAGTGCTTTACCAATCCGAAGCTTCTGTTATGAATTCTTCATCGTGCAGCACGTCATTTCTATAGTGGTATTCCTCATTATGGTTGCGATTCACGTTCCTGGTGAAGCTTATCCACCATTAATGACTGGTATTGGCATCCTCATCGCAAGCGTAGTACTGAATTTGTTTCTACTTTTAGTGACGAATAAGGGATACGGAGTGAAACGTTTCCAGGCTAAGATTTCCGGGAGACGGAATTCAGATTCTCGAATGACTCAGGTGACAGTTACTGGCAGTGGTTTACCGAAATGGAAGCCAGGCCAATATTTGTATTTGAACTTTCCAAGACTTTCTGCAACTCAGTTTCACCCTTTCACTATAGCCACCTTACCGGCTGACGGCATGCTTCAATTTAACATATCCAGGAACACTGGTCTGACAAGAGTATTATATGAGCAATCATACGAAGAGTCGACGATGCCTATTACTATCGGATATCCATATGGCAGTCCACCCGACTTTAGACAATATAAGCACTCAGTTTTTCTCTCTGGTGGTAGTGGGCTATCTTTCACTCTACCATTGGCCTTAGATCTTCTGAGAAATGCAGATGCCGAACTCCCGCTATCTCTTCACGTTATCTGCATAGTCCAGAGAGTTGCCGATCTGATGCTGTATTCAAAGCAACTGAAAGAACTGGACCAGCACCGCAGTTCAAAACTAGAAATTAAGATTACGGCTTTCGTCACGAGAGAAACGGCATCTCGCCACCGAACGGAAAGCACAGAAGACATTGAAAAAGGGAAAGAAGTCTGTTCGGACATTGGATTACAGCTGGATTTTCATAGACCTCAACTGAAGACCCTGTTGAAAGAGCTACTTGCTGCAAAAAGAGGCTTAACAGGAGTATCCATCTGCGGCCCTCCCCATTTCACTTCTGATGCATTGAATACAATTGCACTAATAAACTTGATCAAGCTCTTAGGATTGGGTGGAAGATACGATGATATGGAAGTACATTGTGAAACGTTTGGTTTTTAGTCATTTAAATGTAATTCTGGCTTGAAATTCTGGCTTCTAATAACCCCAGTGCGTCAATCAAATTCTCTTTTGAAAGCTTCATCATGTTACCTTCCGATTATTTTCATCTCAATTATTCTTGTGAAAGTAAAACCGATAGCGGAAAAGGCGAACACTAATTCGAAGCCACAATCGGCACCAAATTCTGGATCTCCAATCAATCTTGCTATTGGTCCCACCCACCATACTTGGGACATACCAACAACCGCCCCTGCAATACCGCAGCAGGTCCCAACAACGGTGGCATATCCGATCGGTAGCCGCTGAGGATCGTCGTAAATACTTGGATCGTAGTTTGAAAATGCCCTTTTGAAAATAAAATGCTCACAAACAGCTGTGGCAGTGTAAAATGCTACCCAGTATCCGATTATGCTCATGAAATTCTGTATGACTTGGGCAAAGTGGTAGTATGCTGGAATAGATAGTGCAATTCCTGAGCAACAACAAAAAATTGACCAAAAAAGTCGCGGAATTCTCCCGAGTCCACTCCAAATGGTCTGAGCAGAAAATCCTATAGAGTACATACTGGGCACGTTGTTTGATATTGTCGACAGTGCTAGAACAACTTGACAAAAAGATCCAAAGCCACCTAAAGAGTTTTCAATAAGAATAGCATACAAGAGACCACCAACTTGATCTTTCGCGTAATGGCTTCTGAATGATTCATTTGTATTAATTCCCGTCGCACACGCTGCTCCAAGAATCATTGCAAACACACAAGGAAATGTTAGGCCACCGAAGACCCACCAGAATACCTTCACTTTCGACGAATTTGCCGGCATGTAGCACGTGTAATCGGATGCTACTGGAAGCCAACCGACTGCAAATCCAAAAACTGTCCCACCGAAGGTTAGAACATTGGCAGCTTCTTGAGGTCCAGAACCCATGGTTCCCGCTGCAAACCCATGCGACTTAGCAAGACATACAGCTATGATGATGAAAATAATGAAGTTGGGAATCCAACAGTACTTCTCAAATTTTTTAACAAAGTGATACCCGAAAATGCTCACTATGAAGCTTCCAAGTGCCAGTATCAAGCAGGCAACCCATGGAGGAAGCTTCTCACTTCCCACTACATGTAACATTTGAGCAGCTACCATTATATTAATGGCAGTCCATCCAATTGTGCTAAAAAAGTTGAAAGCGGCTACGATTCTGACTCCGTAATATCCGCACCAGTACCTGGCCACTATGACTTGACGAACACCAAGTTTAGGACCAAAAGTAGCAAAGAACGCAACTGGGAGAACGCCAAGGATTGTGAAAAAAATAATAGTTAGGACTGAGTCCCAGAATTGCAGTCCAAAAAGACTAATTCCAATCACACCAGTACTAAAGGTCGCAATAACCATGTTACCTCCCATCCACATAGAAGCGGCATTAACATACGACTTATCGATACGCTCATCTTCAGGAACTTGCTGTATACCTCTCACCTCTGCTTTAAGATACTCTGTAGCGAACTCATCTAATTTTTTGCCTAGCGTTATATCTTTCACGCTGCTCGTTTCAAGTTCTGGTGAAAGTGATACGCTGATAGGGCCCTTTTCTACATCTGACATTTTAATGCTATCCAGCACTGTCTATCTCTTATCGGACAAATTCAGTCGGTAATGCTATGATAGCTTACTTGCAAGACGTCTTGAAAGTTATATGGTAGGAGTTAGTCGTATGACATCTATATCAATCTTATCAATGGCTTGCGGATTGTGTTGGATTCGGCATTATTTGTAGGAGATCGTATTGGTGGCTTGCAGATTAAGTTGAATTTGGAAAAGAGCGACACGATGGCGTTTCCTGCGTGAATTACAGTTTTTGTAGATAGATAACATTAGAAGTTCAGACCAGAGTGCAACCACACGAGCAGACTACAATTTAATAACGAAGACTTTTTTAGTGTAGACTTTGTTCAGTTATTTGACTCCGAAGGCCACTCGTCTATTGGTGCAGGAGGGACATATCGTTTTATTGGCGTCTTCAATCCGGCGGTATATTACAGAAGTGCCTCGTAGAGATTAGGTTATTTCTTCGCGTGCGGAAAGATCATTTGACAATGTCCGGTTATCTAACATGAGACCGCGTCGACTAGTCGAACTGTAGTTGCGCATTGAAGATCGGCTATCAGGCAGGGCGTGACCTGCATGATACGGCATCAATGTCGGCTGAGCCCGATTGCGATGGCTTCATCTCAGAGAACACTTGAAAAATTCAGCTCATATAAAATTTTCGGTCAATTCCAAATGATTATCTGTGTATCGCACAAGCTTCTGATTTGAGCAGTCAGCTTGATTGGGCAATTTCTGCTCCACCCCTGTTTGTGAAATAGTTATGAAGCATCGTCACGTGATTAGGGTAGCTACTCATGCATTAATCCGACAGCAGAGCTCAAAGGTTCGCCCAACCGAACGGCTGCCGTAGCGAATACTGTTGGGTTTGGAACAGTTACCCTTGAATAAAGGGCAGAGCGGCTTGAGTGAGTGATCGGCTTTACCTATATAAAGACGTATTTCCCCATTTTTTATAACTTTGGATAAGATAACATAATACACCGTTCTATGTTCCTATAATATTGCCATTGCTATAACCGAGTGTCTACCTTTGAAAGGAAGGCTTACAGACTCTGTTAACTATTTGTCTTAGAACAACCATGTCGTCTTACCGGAGCAGGAGAACTATAAGGGTTATTTCCAAGAACCCTTCTCCAATCCAACAAATACTAAATGACTATGACTTCACAAACTCTGTCGTAATAACATATTTCGCACTCCAGCGCAGTCAGCATGTAGACAGAAGCAACTCGAGTTTCAAAAGCCTGAATAGACTATATACGAGCTTCATTTATTGTGGATACGATTCGAACACATCTGTGCCAACGCTGCGAACGGCATCGGCAAACGCGCTAGAGTAGGGCCGCTCTCATTTTACACTACATCTTAAACTAATATTGCATAGCCCCATTGGCTGACCGCCACATATTCCCTAGCCCCATAAGCAACCCCAGACTTGCGCAACCAAATCTCACGTAATATTTAGTTCCTTGAGTAGATTACGGATTTATCAGCTTGCTCGTTCTTTCATCCATCATTATGTCGACCGGACTGAAGGTATTCATTGTAGGAGCCACAGGCCTTGTGGGGCGGAGCTGTGTTCAGGAAGCTGAGTCGTCCTCAAAGGTTAGTAATGTGTTCACTTTGACGAGGCGACATCTCGAGTCTAGGAATCCTAAACTTTCGCAGATAGTTTTGGAGCCATCGGAGTGGGAGAGTGCAATTGAGAAGCTTGACAGCCCACCGGATGTTTTGGTGTCTAGCTTGGGAACGACTAGGGCAAAGGCTGGTAGTCTGGATGCGCAGTACAAGGTTGACCATGATTTGTCAGTCGCCGTCGCTCAGGCAGCGCGGAATAAAGGTGTCCACACATGTGTTTTGGTTTCTTCAGTAGGTGCTTCTGTAACGTCAAGGTTCCCTTACTTCAAACTCAAGGGAGAAGTGGAACGGGATATTATTGCTCTCAAATTCCCTCGCACAATCGTCATCCGTCCAGGCGTCCTTATAGGTGATCGTGAACAGTCTCATGGTTTTGCAGAATCCTTCTCTCAGAAGTTTGCACGCCTCACTCATGGGACCGTCTTTAGTAGGATTTTGGCCTCGGCTCACAGTGAAGAGGTAGCGGCTGCTATAATTAATCTAGTGGAGGAAGGCAGTACGGTTCCTGAGCCTGGGGTTGAGATATTGGAGAACGAACAGATATTGAAGGCTGCTGGAAAGAAGTGAGAAGTATTATGAATGAGTGCTGCTATCACTCTTAACAAATGTTGGACTATGACTTGGATTTATTGCTCCGGTCGGTGAACGACTTTCACTATCGTGTTTGAGTATCAGATGTTGTTGTATATAGTGGCAATTTGCTAATTTAACTCTGCGTTTAAGATCATATTCTGATATATATCTTTTTTTTTTTGATTTCATAGCCATTCAAAGCTACGCCAATACAGCATTCTGCTAGAATTTCCAAAAACAATACTTGAAATGAGGAAGCTGCTAAGGATACGACGTTATACACAAGCAATGGATCAGGATAACTGAATTTATAACAAAGAGGGACCATGGTGTGTTACATCTGTTCCATGACTCATTTTGTTCTGCGACTAATTGTAGTTATGTATGTATCCAAATAACGACACATGTGCGTACTGTTGTATCTTGAATTGTTCGCTTCTTGAATTGTTCGCTTCTTGAATTGTTGCGGCTTGAATTATTGCGTCTTCTTGATGCCGAGATCCATCTACAATGCGTATACCATTAGCAATGAATACATGTCACAACTGCTTCATTATCTAACGATGAGATACATTGCATGCATGCACCACCATATTGTGCTTCAAGCGCTAGGCAGAGAAAATCATGCCAAGTAGACTTCTTCTGCCTGGGCTGCTACTAGCCTGTAAAGAAGCTCACACAACTGATCTCGTATACGGCTAGTACTTCCAAACCAAATAATACCATCCATATCACTTTCGTCCCTGCGCAGAGCCGACTGCAGAGCCCAAGAACATTGATAGCCAAGCACGTATAGGCAGATTCTACAGGTGACTTAAGTGAATCATATCCACGAAAGATGTCATGGCAAGCTGGCACTCTAGTGTTTGGATTTCACAACAGACCAGAAGTGCCAAACTCTCTAGTCTGCACAGTAATGCTTCAATTTATTACTGGATTTACTACATTTACTTGCAACTTCATGATACATGGTCTACTGGTTCCTTTAGAACATTGAGAACATCATCGGTATGGTGATGTATCTCTTACTCGCAGTTGATCGAGATTCATCGACATCGGTTTTGAAGTTTATAACTCAAAGTTATGAGACTGTAATGAAGCGGATTTCCAACTTTCTGCGCGCCAAGCTAGATCCGAATTCGGAGAACAGATTCCAAACAGGCAGCTCAGGAGGAATATCCAGTGTTGGTGATCATAGTTGGATACTGGTACCCTCAGACTGGTTTTTAACAACTCATCGTGAAAATAAAGTTAATAGGCTGATTATCATGACAGGTGACATCGAAAATACTTACCGTATGAGGATTCTATCGGAGAAATTCCTTGAAGATCCAGAGGTGAAGATGGTTATATTCGCACTTTATGACAACAAGCAGGAAGCAGGGGCAGAAATTTTTCCATGACATTTAGAAATAACTGGTTGTCTGCAAATTATAGATACACGTCACCGGGATGAGTGATATTTGATTAGATATACTATCAATCACTTTTTTATTAGACAGGAGCTAGATAGAACCATGGGACCATACACGTGAATACTCAGCGGTGCAGCAAGCTATCAGAAACAGCATTGTCAAATGCTAATGGATTATTATGCATTACAATCATCAAGTACTGTAATCGTGTCAACAGCGTGTACGAGAGAATGGTAGCTTGCACTACTGCAGCTAATGAAGGTGTATGAATTATATTTGAATAATAAACTAACATATAAGATCTTTCAACGACACAATCACATGTATCAAATTATAACAT
>JAKUBH010000070.1:0-15435 GCA_030563205.1 Sugiyamaella marilandica
GGTCTCACTGCACCTACTACACTGACCACTGTTGTTAGTGGCACTACTGAAGTGATTGTCGAAACACCGCCGGCGTCACGTACTTTAATATCGTCGAGTGCCGGAAGTAGCGCTGCGCTCGGCTCAAGCTCAAGCTCAGGCTCGGGCACGTTGTCCAGCTCAAGCTCAGGCTCGGGCACGTTGTCCAGCTCAAGTTCAGAATCTGGTGCTGCTGTTGAGCAATCATCGACTGCATCATCTGCGAAGACAACATTCACGTTTTTAGCTTTCGTTATAACCTCTTTTATTCTGGTCTGAAGGCCTTTTAGCTCTGCTATAGGCTGAACAGATCCTTCTTGGTTTCACACCTAATACAGTGCTGCATCATGTGTGATTTAGCACTTTATAACTTCGGCTTGTATCATATACTTATGAATTTCATACTTTAGCTTTTTTTTATCATGGGGTTTGGCGACGTTTAATGTCCGTCGTCATAAAACACTTGCCGTAGAGCAACTTTTAAGAAATCCAGAGACTATCAATGGTAGAACAATAACATCAGTCTAGCAGTGTTCTATATCCACATATCTTACTTGTTTTTTCTTCGTGGAATTTCGTTACTTGTGGTTGTTAAGTGTGTCTGTTAAGAACTAGGTGACATCAAGGCAGTTGAACTGTCATCTGCATGGAGATACGTGAAAAAGTAATGAATGAATTACTGATTGAAAGCCAAGTAAATGTGTTTTCAGGTTCTTTTCATAGTGGGATTAATTGCAGACTTCGGAGTAGTGAGGTCAGACAGAAGCAGCAAATACTAAAAGCGGAGCGTGGCATATCAAGGATTAGAGATTCGAGAGGACTGAAACTCTAAATAGGCATATCAACTATTGCAATAATCTGATATAACTGTTTTTGAACATGAAAATGCGAAAGAACGGAGCATTCTGGCCGGTAAAATTACCTAATGGCTATGTCTACTTCCATTTTGTGAATAGGCAATAAATGAGGTCATCCTCCAACATAGCTATAAACACTGCTGAAGTGGCTGCGCTAAAAATCACTATGGACTTTCTCTATGAGAGTCTCATCGAAGTTGTTAACTGCTGGCAATCAATTTTTTGTTACTGAGAAGCGTGACATCCTCCACCATATTGTGCGACTCAAGCTGCTCAGTTGGGAAAACCAGACGCGGCTGAATTGGTCGGACTTAAGAACGCGGAACGAAACGCTCCCCTGTCGGACATTACGCACGGGATTGCTTTCCCGCATTGCACAAAAAATGACATATAAATAGCCAAGTTCGCCTAATTTTAACAAGCAAAATGCCAGATAAGGTGTTGCTCACTGGAGCATCAGGGTTTCTAGGTCTGCACACCTTGAATGAGCTACTTGCAAATGGTTATGATGTTGTTTTCACAGTGCGAAGCATCGAGAAAGCCACTGCGGTGACAAAGATCGTTGAACAGTTAGGATATAGTGCTAACCATGCCATTCCTGCCCTCATTGCAGATATAAGTGTTTCCGGCGCTTACGATAATGTCTTGATTGATCACAATGATATTAAGTACGTGATTCATACGGCTTCACCATTTGCAATGACGAGTGAAAATCCCTATGACGATTTCATTAGGCCCGCAATTAATGGCACAAAAAATATTCTTGACGGAATCAAGCAATTTGGACCCCAAATCAAGCATGTGGTTATAACATCATCTTCGGTCTCGTTGTATGATCTGAGAACATGTGGTAAACGCCCCACAACCTACAATGAAACTAATTGGAATCCTACCACACTGGAAGATGCCATAAAAACTGGTGGAATGACTGCGTACTGCTTTTCCAAAACCGAGGCAGAAAGGCTATTTTGGAAATTTATTGAGGATTCTAAGCCTAATTTTACGGGTACTTCAATACTTCCACCATTTATATTTGGACCAGTTTTAGGGGACGTGAAATCGATCGCTTCTCTGAATGAGTCGAGTAGATATATCTGCGAAGTAGCGGAGGGAAAGTTACCACAGGATTTTGCGAACTATCAAGTGGACGTCAGAGATGCTGCAAGAGCACATGTTTTGGCGCTGACGAGCTCTTCATCACGTGGTGAGAGATGGTCCATTCACAGTAGCGCTTTTTCCGTTAAAGACATCTTATCTGTATTCCACCAAATGCCTTATTTTGAGGGAAAGATGCTTTCACCGATTCGCAACGACATTGACAGCGAAAAAGTTAAGCACGACTTATACGTGATCGATAATTCTATTTCGAGAGAACAGATGGGAATTGGATCTGATTGGGAATACATATCATTCAGGAAAACGATTGAAGACTCTATAAATTCATTCATTGACAAGAAGCTGCTGTAATGCATGATTGAGGATCATTTAAAGCAGAAATTTGTAATATATACTTTTAAATATGCACTAGGTAATTGTCTATGTCTTTACCTTATATTTGGCAGACTCTGTTATGACTAGCTCTGATCACAGACTTCGTGTCATAATGGCTAGTTTTATTACAGCGGATGATTGTTGCACTAGGGCTTACAGCAATACTCTTCCCAATTCAACAAATATGCGCGTTCAAGGGGATGAGGATATTGAAATGCCTATGGAGAGTTATTGTCTCAAGAATAATAATCGTAGAGAGTACAGAATAGTGTGGAAAATAGAGCAGTAGAGGTATATAACATGTAATATATCATTCAGAACGATGGGGCTTTAGACTGCTGAACAATCAACACCGGATTTTTTTTTCAGCGTACTTGCATAATATAAATGTGCTCAGCCAACTCTCTCACTGTTGGCTCAAGAATCAGCGTGAGACGGCCGACAGAGATCGCCCCATCGTCCTATGGTGCCGTGTAAAATTTCCCGATCTCGCTATAATTCAGTTATGCACTTGTAAACCACCAGTAACCGGGTCTGGGAAATGTATGCTCTGCCACATTCTGCCATAAAGTAATTCTATAGTTATTCTGACTTCTGCTATGCAGTGGACTCGCTGTCTTGTAACCTAAAGTAAAGAGAATGAACTGTTTAGTCCCCTCCTGCCCCATAAAGTAAAATCGAGGATATAGCTGTTCTACCACTGCAGCTACAAAGTCAGTTTATAGGCTGATACCTTAGGAATTGTACGGGCTTGCACTCCAATGGCAACATGTGTGAATGGACTACCAGCAGTAACACATCGAATTGAACCGGCAGATGCGGACTAATTGTTGCGCCAGTATTTCTAATTATAGTTTCTATCCTAGCACAGCTGATGGATCAATAAATGGGAGATTTGCATGGCGATCTGTCAGATGATGCTGTGTAAGAAGTGCTCAGCCGAGTGTGGGGAACTGATCGACTCATTCTTAAACGAGACAAATGACCACAACTGAAATAGTTAACATATTTAATACTGTCATCAAGCTAGAAATCTTAACAACCAGTTATCCCGTTGACTATTGAGCACTAGAAGTTAATGAATGAATCGAGATACAATATGATTTTTGAGCTGTCAGTGTTGATAACGTACTAGATATATTGGAATCCAGAATTTACGGATATCACACTCGATGATCATTTCGTAGTCTGAGGAATGATCACATGGCAGAATAATTTAGGTTTTGGAGCATCTTTGTGGAGGGAATAGTTTTACTCCGAAACTCAAAATAGTCTGGTGGATATCGTTTATAGACAGCCCAGTTATTGCCGCTTCGTAACAATCTCAGTGGATCCTTAACTGATCCATGCCGCCTATGTAGAAGGCTATAACGTGTGAAGTACAATCATGTTCATAGAGCCCCTCCAATAGAGTTCACTTTGAAGGATGTTCATTGTTGTGTTTACGATGCGTACACATACGCTTAATAAGCGAGCGACATCATCGTCCGCATAGGCGATGATCTGCAGGAACCCGTCGCTGTCATTGTGCATATGAGGTTATTCTCCGGAAGTTAAATTTAGAAAACGAATCACTAAGCAGAATTTCGAAGTATATAAACAGGAAGAATCACCCCTGTTCTTCAGTCAATATGCTTTTCATCGCTACTCTTTCAACTATTGCTGCTGCTGCTTCCGCTTTTCAACTTCAGGCCAAGGCCCTGCAAGATGTAGATGGCAAATACCTTTATGATATACACGAAGGTGCTGCCATCAACTACGTCCTTCTGGGAGATAACGGTGCAGAGTATGTATATAATGATACAGTAGGAGACGTCACACACTCGTATGATGCAGCTCCAGGTTACCTCGCGTTGTCGATTCCCCCTATACCGAATCCTGTTTTGGAATTCACTCCGTTGAACAGCGAGTTCCTAACCTCATTTTCTTTTAATGGGAAGGTACTTGAAGTAAATGGTACCAGCGATGGATTTTATGGATGTACTGATGTCAACGATCCATATGGTTATACCGATGGCGGAGCCACTTATGCAGTGGTATATTCTTCAGATGGCGAGCCGACAGTTGGCGCTTGTGTTCCGATCAACATCGTGCGTGTCGACTAGTACTTAGAGAGTTCGAGGGGTGACATCAAGAACACAGAATGGTTGAACCCATTGATTACAGTCATAAGGGTAGATAGATGGACTTTGTATTGCGACAGATATTGTGCAGCTGTAAAACATTTATTTTACTTGAAAGACACTCAATGTTCGTACAGAAGTGATTGTTTAATATTGCTCGACCAATTCGTTAGTGACAAGAAAAGCTGAAGTACCATCTCAAGAGCTTATACATCGGAACCCTATCCATAGTGTCGAGAGAGAATATGCAAGTTGCATTAAGATTGCTTAATCATCGGCAAGCTGCAGAAATCATGCCAACAAAGGATCAGGACAAAAACTGCGTCGGATCAGCCAAGCTAAATGCAGCTTTCTGTAGCGCAAGTACACGACGTCCGGCTCTTCCGCTTAAGTTTGCTCACAGACTCATGTTCTCAGAAAATCACCTGAGTATTAATTCTTAACTAGGCGTGGCAGCAATGTCTTGCTGTTTGTTGAGCAAGCAACATCCAATGCTCAATCAGGCCCTTATGACTGGCTATAAAATGACTTCCAGCGGCTGGTCTATTCCGAGCAAATGCTAGCACGCAGATTGGTAATCAGAGCCCCTATTAGATCATTTGCAAACATGGTGAGAACACTGTCAGACGAAATTCTCCAAGATCACAACGAACTCCGCGAGCAGGCGGATACCATACTCAAGTCAAATAACCATGATGAAATGACCCGTTATCAAAACGAGTTTACTTGGGAGTTGGCCAGACATTCAGTAGGTGAAGAGATTGTTGCTTACCCCGCATTTGAGAAGTACCTGGGCGAGGAGGGCAAGAAAATCGCCGACAAAGACCGTGATGAGCACCAGATCGCGAAAGAGAAATTATATCAATTCCAGAAGCTTTCATCGACGTCTCATGAATTTAAGCCTCTGTTACGCTCGCTAATGGCTGATTTACGCGATCACCTTGAGAAGGAGGAAACATATGATTTTCCTAGTCTCGAAAAGGCTGTTACCACAGAGGAGTCTGAAAGGTTGGCGAAGCTATTTCAAAGGACGAAGCTCTTCATCCCAACAAAGAGCCACCCTTCAGCTCCAAATAAGCCGCCTTTTGAAACTGTGGTTGCTCTTCTGTCTGCTCCAATTGATAAGGTGATAGATGTTTTCCAAAAGTTCCCACATACGTGAATGATAAATAAGTTAGTGACCCAAAACAACGTATGGGTATTCATTTTTCGAAATATAGCCTTGAGAGGGAGCTTATAACTTATTAATTAAATCAATATTTCAAAAACAGTTGCATTTTAGAATAGATTAACTTGTTTTTTTCATTATCAATTAATTGCTCAAATCGACACTTCAAGCATCAAACTGCATCATCTTAAAACGAGCAATGTTGAAATCAATCAGAGTGTAAATTGCTATGGAGTTACTGAGCTCATATCATATATAAAAACGCATTCTCTGCGGAATAGGTCACCTCAAATCATACTCTTCGTCCCTATCAGCAATACCCGACTGCTGCTCAAAGTTCTCGTTATATTCCTCCTCTCGGTCTGCGCTCTCATCTTCCGCAGGGTCCAAGAAATTGTCTTGAATTTGGGCTGAGTCATCAAGAAAGTCCATATCCTCTGGGTCTTGATATCCTCTATTGCTTGCCCTTCCACCTTGCCTGGCGATATTTTGAACCTCTTGCTTTGGTCGGTTTGCGAAGTTTCCAGGATTTTGCTGTCTTGTTGAAGACATTGCTACTTGAGTGCTATTCATCGGTTTGATTTCGGCAGGTCTTAAAGTGTCCACTAGATGCCTTTGGTTGCTGAAGGCAAGCAAGTCATGAAGTTTGCTTCGGGTCCCTCGTTTCTGACGTTTGCTTGCTGGCGTAGCCCAAAGAAAGCGCACTTGTGTACTACCACCATCCCCGCATTGCGTGTGAGAAATTTTGGAAAAGGGCTATTTCTATGCCGTCTTGTCGCATGGAACGTTCCTAATTACTCCAAAATGAGTTCAACTTATAACAAAGATCGAGAGTATATTGAGAGAACACAGGAATATCCTGGCTTCCACGAAGAGATGGAACCTCAACCACTGGTTTCCAGGCTGCCGGCTGGTGAATACCTAGCAGCTGGAAAATTGAAAGGAAAAAAGGCTCTAATCACTGGTGGGGATTCTGGAATTGGTCGTGCTGTAGCCGTTTTGTATGCCAAAGAAGGTGCAGATGTTGCTATCACATATATCGAAAACAGTGAAGAAGAAGCAAACGATGCTGAGGCTACGAAGACTCTCGTTGAAAAAGAGGGCCAAAAATGTTTTGCGATTCCGACAGATGTTTCCACGAAGGAAGGATCAGAAAATAGCGTGAAAACTGCTATTGAAAAACTTGGTGGTCTCAATATTTTAGTGCTGAATGCAGGGTTCCATCGTGTTCAAAACTCGCTCTTAGATATCAGCGATGATCAATGGGACCGGACTATGAAAACAAACGTATATCCATTGTTTTGGATGACCAAGATGGCCTTACCATATCTTGAGGAAGGAGACTCGATCATTACCAACTCCAGCGTCAATGGATTTAAGGGAAATCCTCAGATCGTGGACTACGCCACAACTAAAGGTGCTGTTGTCGCATTTACCAAATCCATGGCAATACAACTGGCAAGTAAGGGAATCAGAGTGAATTCCGTTGCTCCAGGACCTATTGCAACTCCTCTAGTTGCATCTACCATGCCTAGAGAAAAAATTAAAAAGCAGCAAAATGTCCCCTTATCTCGGGGAGGTCAACCCGCCGAAGTAGCCCCTGCTTTTGTCTTTATTGCAGGGCCAGATAGCTCTTATATTACTGGGCAAACAATCCATGTCAACGGAGGAATGTGGGTTGGTTAGAATGTGCGTAACGTTTTAGCTATGTCGTGGTAAAGGTTCCCCCTCACCCTGTTGCAGCTGAATACTACTCATGCATAGTTATTCTTTCACACATCCAATACGCAGGAGAACGGAATGTGATGACTAAATAACGGATTACGTAGTGACAATGTGGGAATTGCTTCTGATTTTAGATTATTAGCTTGACCGTATCTATAATTCCATTGAGTTCTGATTTCAAAGCAGGTCAACAGTACTTTTCGAATTTCATTTCCAATAGTTATCATATCCATCTACTCGAGGACTAGAGCAAAGCGAGCAAAGTCCGAGAGGCAGAAAAGCAGATCTTATAATCCCGACCAATATTCCAAGAAGTCAAACAGGACCTTATAGCAGCATGTACTCATCTTTGCCAATAAGTCGAGTGAGTTAGAGCTGAATTCAAAGCGGAATTCTAGAATTGCATGCAATCGAAACAGATTGAAGTTCGATGTTAGCGGCGTTTGGGCATCAGCGCAAAACCGCCCATTGCCAATGAATGGGCCATGATCTCGCCTTGATCATGGCGAAGATCATGGACCTCATATCGGCGCGTTCATGCAGTCCACGTACCTGAGCTTCTAGACCAGTTAGGCCTCGGGGCAGCACAGTCGAGATAATGCTTTCAACATCTGCTTATGCATTATTTAACTACTATTTGAGTCAAAATACACAATAGAACCTATAACAATGAATTATACCACCAATGCGTAACAGTAACCATTTTTTCCGCTGTCGGTTTTATAGTACTATAAATTATAATAGTGAAGTTCAGCCTGCCTGGTACAGGGCAGGTCCAGCTACAACATGAGTATCCAGCTGTGATAAGTTGAAGCTGGTAACTGGCAAATCAATGTCTGTCAAAAGAACAAACATTGTCCCATTAACTATGGGATTGGTGTTGTTTGCCTGGTTGAAAACAAGTTGGCTCGGTTGCAGGGTGTATCCAGTGTTGTTGTTGGTAAGTGTCAACTTGGTATAGGTTGTATTAAGTTGTGAGACCCATGCCACGTATTTAGGTGTTCCCGCGGATGTGCTAGTCTTGTATAAAGGATTTGAATCATTACCCACTGAATATCCTGCCGGCCTACCAGGACTGTCCCATTGAAAGTTTACCTGCTTTCCTGCTCTCGTCAGTGTTCTGTTGCTGTGATTGATTGCCGGAGGAAAATAGGTGGCATTATTTGTTGCATTGGGATTATTCAGAATAGTCAACTCAGGGAATATCTGAAATTCGATGTAAGGGTTTTCAGCAGGACAGTGGTCGATATACCGAGAAAGCAACGACCACTGATATGATTGCGGGGTTGCAGTGATGAAATCGTAGGGCATCGCTTGTAGCCCTTGGAACTGTCGAAACACCATCTGCTGTCTTGCTTCGACAGTTATCGACTGTATCAACAAAGCGGCGGCGCTGCGGGAATCCAGATGGGCCAAAAATCCATATACTCCTGACTCTCCCCATCGAGTCAGCTGCTGACAAAACTCGACAAATTCAGCAACAGTTTCATATGGATACTTATAAGTACATGGCTTTGGTGCAGTGGCACCAAGCATGTTTGAAATTAGTTCCGCATGACCCACTTCTTGCAAGGCCATAAATTCAATCAGACTACGATCATCCTCATCGAGCCCAGCATCCTCAAAATCCTGGGCACTGAATCTAGAAAGACCATTGTAAAATAGGTCAAGCTCAATATATTCCTGATTCAAGCCCAGAGCAAGAGATTGATAGTCCCAGTCAGATAGTGGATGATAATAGGGGACAGTATTATTAGCAGTCCCTATTCCACCAGCCGGCACATATGGTTGTGACAGATTGGCAAATGGATCAGTGGTGTTGACACCCACAGGATAGGCTGTCGAACTAAGTAAGAAATAAAATACAGTCGCCAATAGTATAATGTGCAGCATTTCAATGAACGTCCATCACAGTATAAACGAATATTCTAGTATTTATTCGGGAAGGTTTATATTACGTTTGCTTGCAGCTTCTTCTTTACTTGCTTTGATCTTTGCTTTGACCGTTGTGGTACTAACTTGCACAGTGTTCTTTGTTTGAAGAATGGTACTTCTCTAAGTGGTAGAGCAATGGAGCGACATGTTGCTTTATTGCCATTGCGGAGCAAACGATGATGTCAGCCTGCGGGGATCAGAAAAACTATAAATAGGAAGGTATAGATATAGATTTCGAAAGCAGTTTGAAGTTATGAGTGAAAACAGAAATCCAGGAAATTTTGCCAACCGACCCAAAGATGAGGTCCAGGATATTGCTTCCAAGGGTGGCCAACAAAGCCATGCCGGGTTTGCCAGTATGGATCGTGAACGTGTGGTAAGTAGCTGAAAGTTTTCACCAGATTTTTCAGTGCTAATAGTAGAGCGAGTACGGATCAAGAGGTGGCCATGCGTCGTCAGGTCAATTTGAGCCTGGTGATGAGAGAGCCAAAGAAGCAGGACGGAAGGGGGGTCACGCGTCATCCAGGACAAATTATGAGGAATAATTTAGATCGTGTCTAGCTAAAATGTACTGACTGGTCATTCGTCATCTGTCTTCAATTAAAAATATAGTGTGTCGCCGTTCCTGTTTATGCCTGTGTTTCGTACACGAGTAATTTCAATTCTAGAAGTGTTACCTGCTCAAGATGATATGCTTTACAGAAGTTAGTGAAGACCTTTTCAGTTTGTACCTGAATCGCATGGCCTCTCTGTATTATAAGCAGTTGGAGGTAACGCTGAGAAAATAAGATGGCACGGTATCATTAATGTACATTTTTACTTCGTTGCACTCTGGCCTATCCACGATGCTACTTGAAATGAGCGGCATGAAAATGTTCGCTTCTATCTCATATCTAGATAGTACGAATATAATTAGGAAATAGCGCATAGCTCCCACATCCGAGTAGAGACCCGCAGATAGCTGGGTAGGCAGTATAACTAGTTAACTGGCAAGCCAACTGTTATGAAGTTAGGGGCACATTGATAGATGTGAAGAGTTTTTGTGCTGCAGACGTGTACTAACAACTAGAACGCGGCGGTACACCGATTGCTAGCAACGACTTAGACGATTTGCTTTAATCTGTATAGTTTTAATACCCTCGAGATCTGACGAGAACATGACATCATTGACGACGAGGCCTCGCTGTTGCTATGATATCCTAGTTAATCCAACTTCGTATACGCTTATATCATCGGATTAAGATTTAATGTGACCGTGCTTACTGTAGTTAATCTGTTTAATCCAAAATCCTATTGGGAAAATTTAGCCTCGAAGTAGGTATCATTACAAAGTCTGTCAACAGATGGTGAATTAGTATGATTTACTTCTCTACTAGTACATTTCAGTCCAATAAGTCACGTGGTCAATTGATACGACCTGCATAGAAGTTTTCCTATTATTGCCTGATAAAACTTGGCAACTTTTTAGCTGCATAATAAATGTCGATCAGTAAAAGTACCGCATATATTTATGGAAAGCCGCTCTCTATTGCTCGAATTCTGCCGATGAGCCGGTTGGGGAATAGCAATCAAAATGAATTCCCGCTAGATATAAAAGCTCATACGTTTGTGAATATATATATTTTAGAACTAAAGAATAGTACAGGGAAATGGCAGTTAATAAATCAATACCGGCTCCGATACGAGGCGACAAGGGTTCTGCAATACTTGGACCTCAGAATCCGTCACGCCAATTGCAAAACCCAGACCAAGTTAGTCCACCTTCCACTGATGCAGGCAAAATGCCAAATATGAAGTGGTCTTTTAGTGATTCACATATGAGAATCGAAGAGGGTGGTTGGGCCCGTGAAACGACAGTTCGTGAACTTGGAACATCGAAAGAGCTTGCTGGTGTTAATATGAGACTTGAGGCTGGCACGTACCGAGAATTGCATTGGCACAACGAGAGCGAATGGGCATATATGATCAAGGGATCGGCTCGCGTGTCAATTTTGGATCTGGAAGGCGGAAGTTCGGTGGACGATGTGGAAGAGGGCGACCTGTGGTTCTTCCCCGCAGGATTCCCCCATAGTATCCAAGGGACTGGGGAAGACGGCTGCGAGTTTTTGCTCATCTTTAATGACGGTAACTTCTCGGAAGACGAGACGTTTCTGCTGTGCGACTGGTTAGCTAGAACTCCAAAAGAAGTATTGTCAAAGAATTTTCAAGTCCCGGAAGAGATATTCAGCTCACTTTCAGAAAGGGAGAAATATATATTTCGCGGGACTATTCCTCCGTCCCTTGAAGAGGACAGAAACTCTCTAGGAAAGCGGACAACTCAACGGTTCACGCACAAAATGCTTGCTCAAGAGCCCATCAAATTCCCTGGTGGTGAAGTGAGGATTACTGATACGAGTAATTTCCCGGTAAGCACCACTACCTCAGCCGCTCACGTTATCATTGAACCCCATGGCCTTCGAACCATGCACTGGCATCCGAATGCTGATGAATGGTCGTACTTCCTCCGAGGCCATGCTAGGGTTACAATATTCGCAGCTTCTGGAACTGCTCGTACTTTTAATTATGTTGCTGGAGATGTGGGTATCGTCCCTAAGAATCATGGCCATTTTGTTGAGAATATTGGAGACGAGCCCGTAGAGATGCTAGAAATTTTCAGAGCTCCGAAATTTGAGGATTTCACAATAGAACAGTGGTTGGCAAAAATCCCCAAGACCATGGTCGCAGAACATCTCAATCTTCAAGGTAAATATCGAGAAGATTTCTTGAAAAGTTTAAGCAAAGAGAAGGTTGAGGTAAAGCCCACTCTGAAAAGATCCAATAGTTTTTAAACATTGTTCATAACATTGTTCATATTCTTTTTCTTTCTATTTCGAGACTGAAGCGGATCCGCATTTTATATAAGTAGTTATTAACATTCAGATACAAACTAGTTTTTGATTTGCTTCACTAGGAAGTAATAATCCAGTAATGTGAAATCGCTAGTCAACATGAAATGAATGTAATGGGTTAAGTGAATCATCATATGTGTTTCCAAAAAATTGTTAAATAATCACAACGTGACAGACTTATAAAACACCTATGCGCGGTTAGGAACATTCTGGTCAACTAAATCGGGATAGGGTGTGTAAGCTATGGATGCAAGTAAGCTTGACCTGTATTGTAACAACGTGAATTGACGAATTTCCTTGTTAAGACAGTCGGGTTTACGAAATACAAATAGCTTTGCATTTTTGAATTAAGTCATCGGCATACTCTCAGTATAATAGCTGGACGCTGTGGGCTTTTTAAGTAGCAGAATACGTTTGCTGTTTTTTTCCGAAGCTGAGGAGTCAAAGAGCTAGCACTTCCTCAGTTTTCTCAGGGACCAGGTGAGTGAATTTGAATAAATTATCATAGAGCAACGCCAATGGTCCGATAAGAAAAGGATTTTGACGATGTTAACCATTAGCTACTTCTCCATTAAAGAAAATTATGGTATCTCCAGCTTTTCTGAAGGCAGCGAAATGTCCTTCAAGGCTATTAGGAGACTCCAACCAGAAATTGTTTCCCAATCATCAATCTGTTGATACTCGAACCACCTTGGAGACTACCTCTACTGATATCTCCCTGTTGCCAGAGCTATCGACGACATCAATGCAGGATATATGTGGTTACAGAATCGCCAAGCATTGTATGCATTACTTCACCAATTACGATAATCTGCAAGAGTTTATAGAGGAAAGAGCTGAAGCATTCTATAATGGTGAGTCATTCCAATGGCTTGCAGTGCTAAATTTTAATGAGAGTACCCTACTGGAGATGGAGCGAAAGGGTTTGCGACGTCAAATGCCTCGGTTCAGAGTCTCACTGGTTGATGATTTTGAAGTTACGGGAATTCTTAAACTTGTGACCCAGGTACATGAGGATGCCCGTACGTGGCTAAGACCTATTCTTAACAAGAGGCTTACAGCTTTTGGATGTCACGATCCTGAGAAGGTTTTGCGCTCATGTGGCTCAGCAAGCCAGACTGTCGCGAGAGACGATCAAGAAGCTGACGAAGATGAGAAGACAAGTAAAAGATCAAAAGGCAAGAAGAAAAGACTGTCGAAGAAACAGACGAAGAAGAAGCAGAAAAGCAAGGAGCCCGATGAGTCTTTCATACCGGCAGACTATGCCGGAGTCTCCCTACCGTTTTTCATCGTTGAAGTCGGTGTGAGTGAATCAATGGAAGAATTACGCAGAGATGGCGAAATATGGATGAATGCAAGCGATGAGTATCCCAAAGGAGTCCTATTGGTTAATGTGCGGAAGAATGAGAAAGTGGTCGTTTTTGAACTTTGGAAGCGTAGTAACGGTAGCGAGGACAGACCTACATTTGAGTTCGATGCTAAGGATGAGTCGAAATCCAAAGGCCCCTTTATAATCCCTGCCGACCTGTTTTTCACTGAATATCCTACAATTTTGCCAATGAACGAGTTTAGCTTTTCTCTAAAAGATCTAATACCGGTCTGTCATCGTCTATTGTCAATCAGGGCCTACGATATTCTGGCGGAAGAGTTTTATATTCCTGATGAGCTATTTTACTCATACTCCAATGTCGACGCACTACGAATGTTTGTAACCGAGTCATTGAGCAATGATTTATGGAAGAAATATTGTCCTGGATTTGTTCTGATTCGGAACTTTTCTGAAGAGGATCTGTTGAAACCGGAAGTTCTCGCTTTGAAACGCAGGATGCCATTTGTAGCTGCAGTTGATCTGAAATTATCGGCATCGGTGTTGAAGTTCACAACTCCAAGCGATGACATGGTTATAAAGCGGATTTCAAATTATCTGATGGACAAGCTGGATCCAGGCTCGCCGAAGAGATTCGAAACTGGCGACTACAACTATGAAGGAATGTCTAGACAAATTGATAATGACTGCTGGACACTGATGCCTTCAGAGTATTGGTTTTTATCGTCTCATCGTGAAAATATAGCCAGTCGGCTGATTCTTCTAGTGGGTGATGCTGCAAATTTTTTCCAGATGCAGTCCTTATCTGAGACATGGCTTCTTGACCCAGAAGTGAAGATGGTGGTAAGCGTCTTATATGGTGACGAGCCACAAGGCGATTACAGATACGTAAGTATGACATTTCTATATGTTAAAGACGGAGAAAGAATGATGCAGGAGTTGGAATACGCGGAGTCGACAGCGGATGTGCAGTCGATCTCAGTTGATATTTCTGGGTTGACGGGAAATGCGGAGAGCGTCGATTTTGATGGAACTGAGTTTCGTCAACTCAGTCAGGAAATATTGCAAGAAGTAAGAGGCAGTCAGGAAATATTGGAAGAAGAAGGAGCCACAGCTGCAGGTAGTTCGGATGGTGTTCGAACAACCAAAAGACAGCGAGTGGACAGAGAGTCAAGAGATGAATGATTGAGGATGATGAGATTTGTGTTAAATTCGCTATATTTCAGGATCGATTTGTTGTTCAGGGCAGTAGGTTGAGTTTTTATAAGGCGGTGGTGATGAGAGAGAGATTGGTAGTGGGGGAGGGTGTGAAATGAGTTTGGGATTTCTCAATAGGATATTTATGCAAGATTAGGTAATTCAGGTATTGGAATGGAAGAAGTATTCCGTTCGGAGTAGATGTAGATAGTTGAGGTGGGCAGTTAGGTATGCAGTTAAGTAAGGTAGAAAGAGGTATTAGATGAGTAAAAAGAGCGGGCGTTGAATAACAGAGTTGGAAAGAATCAATAGGTGGAGAACAGGTTGGTGGAGGTTATATCCAAAAGAAGTTGATTTTGGACTCTTTCCTCTTTAAGTCAGTACTTCTTTTTTCATAGTTATATCCAAAAGAAGTTGATTTTGGACTCTTTCCTCTTTAAGTCAGTACTCCTTTTTTCATACCGGCGGCGACTTATTTTGTCACGGCCATGAACTAACTGTGTAGAACAAGAATTATTAAACTTGCCGTTAACCGAAGTGAGACACTTGAATACCAAGCCATGCTACATTGTGTATTTCAGGTTTGTCGCCGCTTCTGACAAAATCAATACACCAATAGGCTTACGTAGAAACCCCGACTTGGCGCCCAGTGGTGTATTGGATTGAAGAGCGTTAATATCTTATTCCACAATTGATTAAACCTCTC
>JAKUBH010000071.1:0-12716 GCA_030563205.1 Sugiyamaella marilandica
ACTTGAGACGGGTGCGGGAGCACTCGTTTTCAAGTCCTGGAGCTAAAAGCCGGGTAACTGATGGATTAGATGTGATTCAGTCGCGCGCTGACGGTAAAGACTTGTAAGACTTGTAATTTTGCAGACTTGGTAGTATATCGTCAATGGTACATGACAATAAACTTGAGACGGGTGCGGGAGCACTCGTTTTCAAGTCCTGGTGCTGAAAGCCGGGTAACTGAAGGATTAGATCTGATTGATTAGATAGATGTGATTCAGTCGCGCGCTAACGGTAAGACTTGTAAGACTTGTAATTTTGCAGACTTGGTAGTATATCGTCAATGGCACATGACAATAAACTTGAGACGGGTGCGGGAGCACTCGTTTTCAAGTCCTGGTGCTGAAAGCCGGGTAACTGAAGGATCAGATCTGATTGATTAGATAGATGTGATTCAGTCGCGCGCTAACGGTAAAGACTTGTAATTTTGCAGACTTGGTAGTATATCGTCAATGGCACATGACAATAGCTCAAGTAGTAGTAGTAGTAGACTCGGGATATTTTGATTTTGACTTGGGCTGTATAGTAGTAGTTAGTATATATAGAGTAGTAGTAGGTAGATAGTAGAATAGAGCAGACGTGACACTGACTGACATGTTTTAATATCTGAAGATAGTTGAGACGCGTGCGAGAGCACTCGTATAATCTTTAAGTTCTTCTGTAAAGTAGTACTGTATTTAGACTTCTGTCAACGATCTATCTTAAGATAGTTGAGACGCGTGTGTGTTGAGAGCACTAGCTTGTATTAAAGTTCTGCTGTGAAAGTAGTAGTAGTTAGTATATATAGCGTAGAGATAGTAGTAGTAAAATATAAAGTAGAATAGAGCAGACGTGACACTGACATGCCCTACTGTATACGTAAGTCGTCAACTATCTGTATAGATAGATATATGTCAAGATACTTGAGACGCGTGCGAGAGCTGTTGCAGATGGACTGGACTTGCTAGACTTTACACTGTAGGCATGTAGATAATAAGATTGATCTTATAAATATGTGCTATGTCATGCGCGTGCGAGAGCACTAGACTTTACACTGTAGGAATGTAGATAATAAGGTCCATCTGATACAATGTGATGGGTCATACATACAATGTGAGCAAAGTGATGATGATGGGTCACACATCTTAGGTTGTGAAAAGATTCGATGTTAAGTGTAAAGAGGACGCGTTGTGGTGGAGAATGCGCAGCTCGCTTATCTGCGCGGCTCGCTTATATGCGCAGCTCTCTTATCAAGTACGTTAGATCAGATAAATAAGATCTGATATCATATGGATGAGATATGTCATTACTTTGTGATAGATCATACAGTGTGATGATCAGATAAATAGGATCTGATATCATATGGATGAGATATGTCATTACTTTGTGATAGATCATACAATGTGATGATCAGATAAATAGGATCTGATATCATATGGATGAGATATGTCATTACTTTGTGATAGATCATACAATGTGATGATCAGATAAATAGGATCTGATATCATATGGATGAGATATGTCATTACTTTGTGATAGATCATACAATGTGATGATCAGATAAATAGGATCTGATATCATATGGATGAGATATGTCATTACTTTGTGATAGATCATACAATGTGATGATCAGATAAATAAGATCAGATATCATATGGATGAGATATGTCATTACTTTGTGATAGATCATACAATGTGATGGGTCATTACTTTGTGATTGGTCATACTGTGATGGGTCATTGACTTTGTGATTGGTCATACTAAGGTCATAAAGAGATCATATGGATGAGATACGCCATTCGTAGCGCGTGTCACGTGAAGCGATATGATGATACAACACGATACGCGACACAGCGTGCTCCAAACGTACTACAGCATGCTACAATGTGCCATAACGTGGTGCAACATGGATAAAACATATTGCACGTCTGGCCTTTGACAGTTGCAATCACAATCACAGAGATAATATACCCAAGTTCAGCTGTCTGACTCGAAGTTCAGCTGTTTGATTGGTACGTAGCGTATTTAACCGCCGTATATGTGTGGACCAGTGTTTGAGGTGATAAATACAAGGATGACGACGACGATTGGAAGTGGACTATGGAGTTTTGCTAATTCAATTAATGTTGAAATGAGTGTACGACGATGCTGATATATGGCAGTAGCGAGATATTGGAGAAAGATAAAGCGACGTATCGGATAATACTCGGGACATGAAACTGCGACTAAACGAAGATCAGCTAATCTCGGCCGCAATTTATGCTATGATTATGGAGGTAAAGTATTTTAGCTTCTGACGTGGAAATGCATAGCAATTCCAAATCCGACTAAATAGATATGTGAATACCCGTTAAACATATCGCACAACATATCGAGTAAGATCTCACATAATGGGAAAGGTTCGTTCATGTTATCAGTTTTATATTCCTATAGCACACTATATAAGTATTAAAGCATGGCTCACTATGTGAAAACTTATAAACACCTGTTTATCTTATGAATGATATGAAGAGGCCGCCTTTAAAAAGCGTATATCTCTACCGAACAACAGCACCAACCAGGCTTGTGACATGACACAACTGACCATTCTTATTAACAAGCCTCTTAGGAGTTTCAGTCTCATCCTTTCTATATGTGACCTCAAGATTCTCGTTCGTACTGAAGCCAGGTTGGATCGTTTCCCAAATTTTCTTCTTAGGATTCAAGACAGGCTCAGGCGTGGTGTCATAAGTTTCGAAGAAAATCTTGTCACCAGGCTTGGATCCCTCAGGAGGATTGACAAACTCTACCGTTTCACCTTCAGAGGCACATAAAACCATGGCAGCAGATTTTATTCCACGCATAGTGACTGGCTTGAGGTTAGCAACCACAACCACGTATCGCTGCTGCATGGCTTCTAACGGATAATATTTCACCAGTCCACTGCATACAGTTCGGGGACCTTCCTCATCTCCCACCTGAATGGTAGAAACATACAAAGAATCAGCATCAGGATGTTTCACGGCCTTTTCAATATAACCAACGCGAAGATCAATAAGCCCAGGAGTGATAGGAGCCTCCTCCTTCGGAGGTTGAGGTGTCTTTTTCTTTTTCTCTTTCTTGACACCTTTTCGTTCTACAGCAGCTTCAGGTTTGCCCTCTTCAGTTATATTTGAATCGGCCACTTCCTTCTTCTCATCTGCCACAGACACGCTTTTCTCCTTTGCTGCTTTATCTCCAGCTTTGGACGCTTTTGCTGCTGTCTCTTTCTTTGGTTTAGCGGTAATTTCACGAGGAGCACTCAAATCAACATTGACATTGATTCGCTGAGACTCGTTTACACCAACAGTATTCTGAATTAAATCTATCCAGCGGATGACGTGTCTATGAGCCACAATTTCATCTTCAGACCAAGATTTTGCTAGTGGGGACACCCTGCTAAGAATGATAGCATCAGCCGCGGTAGGACCCTGAGAATCCAAAATATAAGTTCTGCCCTTCAGAGCTTCGTTGAGCTGATCTAGTCCTTCGGGGAATCGAGACGATACGGTGAGCCATTGGTGGAGCTCAGCATCCTGAACGCTATCAAGCCCGGTTCCAAGTTTTGCTAGAGCAGCATTGGCCTCAAGTCAGACAAATTATTGCATGCCATAGGCACTTACCTCAGGTTTGTTGCTCAGAGATAGAGCTTTTTCAAATGCTTGGCTAAGAGCTTCCACTGACATGTCAGATGTAATCGAATCGAAGTGGAGCCCCTCGAAGTTTCTGACGGCTGAACATCCAACAGATATTAGGGTTTCTGAAATATCAGATAGCTGTAATTTACGTATCGAGAGGTGTGAGCTCTTGCCTAACGAAGGGTGCAATGAAGCGTGCTAAACATCTTCTTTCAAGGCGAGAGAGTCTTCAATTCATTTAGATTTTAGCAATGGTTGGAAGATTGCTGCTTCGATCCAGCCATGCTAATGTCGGAAGTAGCAGACGGCCGAGGTGCTTCAATAGGTCTTATTTGAGATCACTTGCATATGCTCTTCGACTGGAGTATTGTATGACGAATGTGTGAATATATATAAATTACGGTTTGTATTATTAGACTATATAATAATCTTTTATCAAACTGGATCACATGCATTAGATAATGAGTGTATTATAAGCAGACCTTAAAAATTTGAAGGTCTCCATATGCTGGTTTTTTCTCTGACAAGTGCATTCGCAGCAGAAATTGCATTCCAAACTTCTGGAATTGCCGCGACAGGAGCATATTTTATTTTTTTCGAGATATGAAGCAAATGAATTTGTACTACTAATAATATCCCAGTATTCGTGATTTGTCGTAGGTTCCGCGGAAATTGATCACGTCCTGGGCATTTCTTGACAACCTGTCAGCAAGATATCCAGGCAGTCTTTGATTTCTGAGGGAAAACTTTTGGAATCCTGATTGCTATTCGAAGCTCGTCC
Source organism: Sugiyamaella marilandica (assembly GCA_030563205.1). Lineage (NCBI taxonomy): Eukaryota > Fungi > Ascomycota > Dipodascomycetes > Dipodascales > Trichomonascaceae > Sugiyamaella > Sugiyamaella marilandica. Next base: position 4,454 of record JAKUBH010000071.1, read on the forward strand.
TCTTCTATTCTTATGATCAGACTGCCCTTGGCTATGACTTTGGACTGATATTTCGAATTATCGGCACCATGGTGCTTCATCTGGAACTCGATGAGTCCTATTATCTGATGAATGAGCAGGGTGATGAGAATAATAATGTGATTCCCGTGAAAATGAGCTACTGGGCCCCGCAGGCCTCTGATGACGGTGTGGTGAGTTTCGTGACTCACTGTAGGGTTCTGGACAAATAACTGCTCCACAGCTGCCTCAATGCCCTCAGACACATCATTACTAGTCGCCGCGTTGTGCCATGCCAAAACTCCTCGATTTGTGTTCTCGAACTGCGACGGGTCCAGTAGGACAGAGTCCGTATTTGTGCCTCCCACATCGACACCAATTAATAATCTCTGCTCGCTTACTGTCATTTCTATAAGGGGATTTCTAATCTGCCGAGCCCTCATGGTACGATGACGGTCGTGAACCTGACCGATGATAATCTGCAGACGCCTTATGATGACGCGAAGAGTGTCGTGATCCTGGTCGATGGCTATCTGCCGACTCCTCATGATGCTGCGAAGAGTGTCGTGAACTGGAGCCATGATTCCTATGCCTCTGCTGGTATACTGGTGTTTCTTGCTTATCTGAGTTATGGTGGCGTCTCCACTCTCTAGAGACTGGTTGGCTTTGATGACTACTCGATGTATCAGCATGGTCTGTGCGGAAAAAATGATTGCTGTGAACTTTGTTGGCCGATAGCATCGTTCGTGAAAGCTGACGGTTGTCCAGTATTACTTTACTTGCCTTGAAGGAAGTATTTCCGTTGCCAAAGCTATTGGTGGAATTTTTAAAAATTCTTGGACCACGCGAAGTTAGCTTCCCACCCAATTCTAGAGAGCTCCTTTACGGCCTGCTTCCTTGATTCGAGCTCTGCTCCCAAACTGACAACGGCTGACTGAATATAGTGGTTTTGAATGGCAGGACTTTTCTTTGTCTCTTTAATATACAAATCCACTGACTCCACGCTATTCTCGAGATCATTCAGGTGATTTGACTGATATTTTGAGGGATCTGTTAAGAAGGCGTCTATCTTCGGAACAGTTGCTTCGTAGCCATCCTCTAAGCGTATCCAGCACTCACTTGACAGTCGACGAATCTCGCTGCTGTGCCACTCTTCTGCCTTCGACTCAAGAGTCAACATTGCTTTTGAAACTGCTGACCACACCTCGTCAATTTTTGAATAAATCATCCATCTGGGCCCTTTCGATATAACAACGAAGCTCGTTTATCGAGCTCATATAATTATCACGTTCGGCTGTGTAATTCAGAGGATCTATGGCGAACCTATCCACCGACGCAATAATTGCGACCTGAAAGTCGTGTATATCACGAGGCATTGTCTTGTCTCCTTGTTCTCTAAATCTTGCATTTTCGATTCCACAGTTGTAATTGCCTGTGAAGCCGCTGCCTTAGAATTTCGCATATAGCATCCTGCTCTTCCAACTGTTTGAGATAGCAACGAAGCTCATTTATTGACTTTAAACTCTTCTCACGTTCAGCTGTGTAATTCAGAGAACCTGTGACAAACTTGTCAAGCGACTCGACAGTTTCAGCCTGGCGGTTGCGCAGTATCATCAGCACTCCACTGCAAGTTTCATCCTCTCTTTCTCTCCAGAATCATAGAACCAGTCAAGTTTCTGCATTGACTCGAGCAGTTTGCTGAGAGCATATGCTGTCGACCGAACCTCTGTAAATACAATGGTAGAATTCCCTTGTTTCTCTCTAGCATACTGAAGACCGCGTCGAAAGTATCCATGTATTCATCTGCGTATTTCAGAGGATTGGCGAAGAAATAATCGAACCATGGAACGATGGCGTGCTGGTAGTTGCGCAGCTTTCTCATGCACTCATCTTTAACTTGCGGATCCAATATGGTAGGAAATTGCGTATAATTTGTAATAGGGGCAATGGGGATTGGTGCTTCAGGGCCGTAATTTGTGTAGCCAGGAGCCCTCCATCTTAGAGTCTCCTCCGCAGCCTTGGTCCTGCTACCATAGGAATTATCATTATCTGCAGAGCGAGAGTAATTGGTTGCATAATCAGAGTGATTTCTCACATAGTCAGAGCTGTAGGATCCGGTGTCTCTGGCTGTCCACAAACGAGAGTCTGCACCACTATTAAAGAAATGATTGGTTATATGGCCGCTGCAAGGTGCAGTAGTAGGCTTGGTTGTCGCTGGACCATTGAAGACAACGTGAGCATCGTGTAACTCGCTGGAGTTGCTATTAGGCAGAGTGTTAACCGTCTCAGTCTCCAGTTCATTTGGAATTTTTGCACTGTTTCTTTCCTCGATGTTTGCATCGGCAAATGAACTGTCATGAGTAGTCTTATTTTCAGGTTCCGGAAGTGGTTTCAGCACCTTCCAAAGATTACTCGCGGTCTCTCTCAAGCATAAATTTAGCTGGCTCATCACAGGGCGGAATGCAGACCTGCCAACAGGATAAACTTCCCTCACGAATGTTATAATACCGAATTCTGTTGGTTCCCTTCCTCTTTGTATCATGTAGAGCGTGTCCCAATAACACAAACTCGTCAAGATGCTTAGCCACACTTGCCACTTGTAGCAGATTGAAGGGGTCAAAAGAGAAATTAGCATTCTCAATGTGCTGGCGGAAAAAAAAAGAAGACGAAGAAAAAGATGAAAGAAAGAAGATAAGTGCCACGTTCCTCACGGCCGCTTTAAATATTGCGAAAAGTTATGGCTGGGTTATGTGATATCAAACAGGTCATGGGTTGACTTGGGTGATATAATCATTATGTCAAGCATGTGGCTTCGTGAAAATGCAAGATAACATCGCAGGGACTTGCCATATGCACCTGCTGTCAACTATACATCCATGGTCTATACTCGAAAACACGGATTTAAATAAGTTTCTCAATATTAATGGGATTTGTTGACGAGAGCCAACAACAGGCTTGACTGTTATCCCGAACTATTCAACTTCGATCGTAGCAGGTGAACTGTCTGGAAACTTCTTTCAGTCGATTGAAATATTACTGAAACTACTACCATTCACCACATCTTTTACTGCATTTACATCAGTCGACATAGACTAAACCTGATGTATCTGATTTTATATTGACATATGATTGCTGTGTAGGATGGGCGAGCCATCCATTATTTTCTCACAAATGTTGAAGCATCTGGCTTGATAGCCGTGATAGGTATTCGGTCCCTCCTCGTATATTCAGATCACAGTTTAATGTAACTGAATTTCATTGCATCATTTCTCTTTCTAAGAAGCTCTTACTCGTAGCATCATCAATCTGCTTTTTGCAAAGCTGACAGCGTGACTCTATACATTTCTTATAGTCCGTCCTATGTGTAGATCTAGCTCAGCTTCTCCAACAAGCCCCATTTAAGATGCGTCTCTTAATCTTTCCAAATTTTGTTTTGACTTTATCACATTGTTTTATCTCAGGCCAATGTTCCAACTGCACCGGTATCTGAAAGTGCTAGAGATTAGGGTATATTTAATAGTTTTGCCAAAAGGCACTTATTAAATCATCTTACAACAATTCCGATATAGTGTAACGGCTAGCACGGTCCGCTTTCACCGGGCAGTTCCGGGTTCGATTCCCGGTATCGGAGTGTTCTATTTTTTTTCCTGGCTTATGCCCCTCTCGAAAAAAGTGACGAGAGTGATCGTGCCACTGCGAGATAGGCGGCGAAGTCGTGGTGGGAAAACAACTTGTAGGCAAATACCATATACTGTGGTATATTTTGATTCAATGATCCAATATGGTCTCTTTCCAAAGCAGTATTTTTTCCGCGATAAGTTGATCCTGAAGACACGTAGCATACAGCTGAGAATAGCCAAACAACGTGATTTGGCAATTGCTGGCGCATTTCCGAGTCGTAATAGCCCGGTTAGCAGCTTCTGGGAGATTCTTAAGACTGGTGCACATGGTCTTAACACACGCATACTGAGTTCCTAATCTGACGCAGTAAATTGACAATGACATCATTTCCTATACGTGCTATAGAAAATGATTCTTAGAGGCCTTTTCGTAGATATTCTTGACCTCAGATATCCAATTCAGGCCCCCAACCGATGGTTCGCACCAACACCTTGAACAAATGAGTTAAGGGTTTTAACCAGAAGTGCGTGTTGGATAGAAGCATCAGTAACACGTCGCATTCCTACCTTGTACTTGCAAAATACTACGTAGCCGATAGCAAGTATGGACGCATTTTCGGACTCGAATGGTAGGTTTGTTTTTGTCTGATTACACACAATGTCCTGAGCATTTCTGACTATCAGCTCTTTTCGCTGTCGAGCGGTCCTTTTACACGGGGGATTTTGCCCAAGTTATAGGTACTGATATCTCAGGTTATAGCGACGAAGACAAAATAAGAGCTAGGATACTTGTGGCACGAGCAAAGATATATAGTGGAAAGGCGCGTGATGTGGTCAGTGAGCTCAGTGGAGAGACAGACATAGGACTTGCAATTGTGCGAGCCTATGCCGAGTATTTCGCTGGAATCAAAACTGGGTTGGCATCGGTCGAGAAGATCATAGCTGATGAGGCCGCTACGCAGAACGCGACGGTTTTGTTTATTGGGGGACTGGTGCTTGTTAACGAGAAGCGGTACACAGAAGCCCTCAGTCTACTTACAAAACACCAGGGCAGTCTGGAATGCGTGTCTTTAATCATCCAGGTGTATCTTATAATCAGCCGCCTTGATTTGGCCGTCAAGCTTGTGAAGGAGGCCAAGAATTGGGCACAGGATAACATTGTATTTAACCTGGGCGAAGCATGGACGGGGTTGCGACAAGGACCTGAAAAAGCACAGAACTCGTACTACATATTTGAAGAACTGTCGACGGGAGGGACTCCGTCAGTCAAGTCGTTGCTAGGCCAAGCAGTAGCACAAATAGAGCTGGGAAGGGTGCCTGAGAGTGACGAGCTCATTCAGGAGGCGTTGGCCCTCAGTGCTAGTAATCCAGAAGCACTCGCAAACGCCATAGCCGTGGCGATTATCCAAGGTACTGATTACTCTGATCTTGAATCCAAATTGGAGCAGACTGCGCCAGACCACCTGTCATTAGTGGACCTTCAGCAAAAGGCAGCCCTTTTTGACAAGATTGTTGCCAAATATAAGGTATAGCTTTGATTGCACAGCTCATAGATCGGGTCACCAGTACTGAGCTCGAGAAAACGAGACTACCAGTAGATGGACATTTTGATGAATTGAAAACAATTTTGGCCTAGCTGAAAGCCATCGTCAGTCCACGTATTGTAGTATCCTCCATTCAAATCCCATCCAGTCCAATTTTTGAAAACAATGCAAGAGTCTAGTAGTCTAACTCGAGTAATATATACACAACACTATTTGGAATGAGTTTTGCTGCTTAAACCGCCATCCAGTCTCCAATGCAGAAGAGATACAGTTCTCTACAACAGTTGTGCTATCTTGAATATAGGAAGTGCATTTCATAGTGTCTCGTATGGCGCGACCAGCATTTTACAAAAGACTCGGTTTTCGCGACGTCTCACTGTGGGATATTGGCGTCGTGGGTCGTCTCCACTGGCTTCGTTTCCGAGTACTTAACCCCACACTAACTGCGCACAATTTCCACAGCGCCACGAAGTCGCAAGATCTCCTGCCATCTTTGTTTTGCAGTTCTAGGGATGATAGTGAGCATTACGCTGTGATCATGTGTGGGTATTCCATCAGAAGACAGTAAGCTCCATCCCGTAGTATTGTTCAAATGTCCTTTCAATTCCGCCTTATTCTCTATGTATTACATGCACGTATTCGACGTAGACTTTATTGTTAAATTATATCACGCCACTGCGACTAAACGTAGTTTTTCATTTATGGCGTATAACAAGATAAGTTGTTGAGTTATGCTCATCCATACTTGTGGCTCAGTGCGTAAGCGAGGTGCAGCTGCGCCGTATATGCCTGTGGTTACGGATATGTGATCTATGCAAACTCAAAATACGCCGAAACTGACTGACAAGGAAAGAGTGTCACAAGGCGTAAAATAACATTTTCTGACGATAATAATAAGTAATAGCACTTATTTTAGTAAGCGGAATCAAACGTCAGACAGATAACACACAGAAAAGCAATGAATGCACCTGTGGAAGTAGATGTGACGGATCTCGACAGTGGTCGGGTGGATCATGTCCTGGTGGACGCGTTTGGCGAGGACTCGCTGGGGATTATCATCGTTAGTGGCCTGCCAGAACGGTACGTGGAACTGAGACGCAAAGTTCTGAGTAGCATTGCCAAGCTGGCGCATCTCGATAGCAAGGTTCTGGGCCAGCTGGAGGTGCCTGAAGCTTACTGGCTGGTGGGGTGGTCGCGAGGCAAAGAGAAGCTGGCTAGTGGCCGGCCAGATCACCGCAAGGGCTCATTCTACGTGAACTGTGATTTCTGTGCCCAAGCCAGCGAAGAACAATTGCAGCAGATTCGCGAAGACAGGAAGCAGTACGAAGGGAACCCTCAGTTCAAGGGGTATACGGCAAATAACGTATGGCCCCCAGAAGACGTCCTTCCGAACTTCAGGCAGGACGTCGAAGAGTTGCTAATGGTGATGGTGGACACTGCATGTGTGGTTGCCAGAGCATGCGACCGGTTTCTAGGGAGTCAAAATGGGCAGCATGAGCAGTTGCAAGAGCATCAACACCGGTCTCGGCAGCAAAATGTTCACACTCAGCAACGCCAGGAAAATGGCCAAAACGGCCCAATCCACCAAAATAAACTCCTACATCAACAAAATGAGCAGCATGAGCAGCAGCAGCGGTACGATGTTGAGCGGATGGTCAAGACATCGCTGTGCACCAAGGCGAGGCTCCTCCATTATTACGGCCCACAGGCCAGCAACGCAGAAAATGCGAACTATGCGAGCGATGGCGCCGACAGCTGGTGCGGAGAGCACGTCGATCATTCATGCCTGACTGGGCTTACCAGCGAGTTTCTCACAGTGGCCGACACCCATGGCAGCAGCGAGCTGCAACACGACGAGCTGGACGACCAGTTGGCTGGGCAGCTGGCTAACAGTGGGCTGTTTATCCGGGACCGCAATGGCAGAGCCGTCAAAGTGGATATTCCGCCAAACAGTATGGCGTTCCAGACAGGCACTGCGCTGCAGGTCATGACGAGCGGCAGGTTTCGAGCGATCCCACATTACGTCAAGGCGCCGGCCAGCAGTAGCGGAGTAAGCCGGAGTACCATTGCAGTGTTCTGCCAGCCTAATCTGCACGAGACGGTCGGCGACAGGGACTTTGCGCGATTTGCCATGGATATTATCAGCGCCAACCACTGAGTAGACCTTGCCAGAGCCACTGTGGTGGAGATGCTAGTGGTGCCTGCATATCCCTTTAATTTATGCATGGGGGCAGGGAATATATACGGGCAGATGCGTTAGCGATCGCCGCCAACGCAGAGCCATTAAGCTTCAGCACCGAGATCAGCAAGGCGGATAAATGCGAGGCTGCATAGGTCAGGAACTGAGAAACTGACCGGGCGCACAATTGGCCAGATTAACGCAGCGAGGCGGCCCCACGGCAGCAGTAGGCGCACCTCGGCAGTAACTAAGCGGGAACAAGCAGGGACGGACAGGGACGGACAGGGACGGGGCAGCAACTCGGCAGCAAACCAGCAGTACGCAACCGTGTCCATCATCGTTCCTTGCACTAGCGCAGCGTCTCCAGGTTTTGTATTGCATTACTACTTCTTTGTAACACTTCTATGCGTCACTTCCATGCATTTTTGTGTGTACTGCTGTTTATTATCAATATCTACAACTGTACGGTGGTCAATGCTAAGTAGTTATTAGTTGCTTGTATCGCTGCCAAGTAGGTTACTTCTGCGTATCAGTTTCAACGAGTCACATCAGTGCACTGGCACAAGTTTGCTGTCCACACCGCACTACGTGCCCACCATCGAAGCAGGCGGATGCCGTGGTGCGACGTCACAGATCGCCGGCGAAACCCGATCTCGATCTCGATCTCGGCAGATATTAAACTGGACCCTATTGCAGCAACGCGATCGTGCTGGATCAGCCAGGTACGGTAGAAGCAATGAACCATTGAAATCTTGCAGATGGCGTGCAGACTCAGGTACGAGCACGCGGGGACCGGCAGTCGACGTAAATCGGACAATCTCGCCTGCAATTGTGCAGTAATAAGACCACAGGTGGAATTCATGGATCGTAGGAAACGGATCCGATTGGTTCAGTTCTGGCTTACTGTTAACAGTCTTCATGAT
>JAKUBH010000072.1:0-12524 GCA_030563205.1 Sugiyamaella marilandica
TATGTCAGGTGGGATAACTTATTTATTGCATGTCATGAAGACCACTTATTTATTACGTCTCCCGGGATATTATTGGACAATCAAAGTGCATGGAAAGAATGTATTGGCTAGTTTTGCGCCAATTCATTTATGTGCTTTGGATGACTCTCTCACTCCTGTGTGGCATTTGTCCAAGCTTGTGGTTGCTATCTTGGACTCATTTCACAATACTTTTATTACGTTCTATTCATTCATTTATTGTTATTTTTTTTATATATGAAGGGATTTATTGTCGATTACTATTGTTCGTTGCTGTTTGTAACCGGTGGTTGTAAACTCAGTACTGTGCTCACTTTTCCAATATATTCCAAGTTAGTTGGCCCGGCTGTGCTTCCACAATCTTCTCGCGTAGTAGCCATTGGCAAGCACACCGATACGAATAAAGCCTTTCCACGATATTGATCAGAGACGGTCAACTCTGGAAAAAAGAAAAAGACTGTCCACTGGAAACCGCACGACGCTTTGGTAGAGCTCAAGTACTATGCAATATGGTCGGTTCTAAATCCCCCTTCTAGCCAAGATGGTCGGGGTAGTGCACACCTAGGACAGTCGGAGTTAAACACTGAGAGAAGGTCGACCACTCGGAAGCGCTCGAAAGCTGGAGTAAGATGCTGAGAAGGTCAACGAAAATACCCCTAAGCGCAGAAATCAGGAAAGCGCTGCTTAGAAACTCAATTCAAACACTGAAAAGCGCAAGAATCCGTTCAGATCTTGCAGAGCTGCAACACGGCAGAAGAGCTCTGTCTAGGATGGGAGCTCATCAATCTGAGGATTGATCACAACTACTGACCAGTGGAGGAACATTCATTCACCATACGTCGTGGAAATGACTTATTTATTGCATGTCGTCCGAAATTGCATTTCGCAAAGAATGTTCAAGTATCGCGGAACCAAGAAAGCACGGAATAATCAAATGGGCGCGCCTGTCTATTCGCGGCTTCCAGAGCTAACTGCAGCGCTCGTTCAAAAGATCAGTACGACGCTATCCGGCTAACTGGGCCTGTAAGATTCATTGTTTATCTCTTTTCTGGTTAGTGCAGGGGTATCGTAAAGACTAAGCGAACGCAGTAAGTTGGTTCTGTCGTAACATCGGGAACCATTATCTAGGGCGATTGCAGCGTTCGATTACAGAGGGTCGACGAAAAAAAAAACTCGGCTAACTGGATCTACTAGACCTCGTTTGTCGTCTCTTTGCTTGTTGGAGGGTGCCGCGAAAACGAAGTGAGCGTACGTTGGTTCTATCAAACGTCGAGAACTGTTGTTCAGAAGGAATTGCATTGCCCGGTAACTGTGACCGCATCGCTGCATTCAATACTTTGACAGTCTCAGCAAATGGACGACCTGTTATCCCGCTTACTTATTACATGTCGTGGAGCTAACTTATTTATTGCATGTCATGGAGTCCACTTATTTATTACACATTCTGGAGATACTATTGAATGACGGGGCTGTGAAATGTCAGGATATTAAAGCGCACGGAAAACGGGTATTGACTAGTTCATTCGTCTTTTCAAGCGAAGAATCGGGTGTGAATTGCTTTGAATGCCTCGAATGACTACTTCAGGAGGACTTAATGACATTTCTCAGGCCGACAATTGGTGTTTGCGATATTTCTCATACTACTCTATTACTACATTCTATTCATTCGTTAATTATCTAGTTTATATATTTACAAAGGGTTTACTGTGTCGATTATTCTTGTTCATTCCTACTAAATCGAAGAGCATAGCATCTACAATTAACAGAAGAAACATATCATTTATTTTTATTATTGTTAAACTCAACTAGTTACTAACTAATTTATCCTTAAATTTTCTTATGGATCGATCGACAATTGCCGCAGCCGCCTGCAGGTGGGTGGACCTTGCAGCTAATGGGCGTTGGTTTACATACGTCACAAAAATAACGCTCTCTGCCGAGAAACCATTTTACTTCCTCATTATCACAGAGAATCCGGAACTATTTACCACGATGTCATCAACAAATCTTGGATACAGTCTTGAAAACAAATTACAGAACAGCCGTCGTCCTACTATCTACCGAAGTGAGTCGGGGACTTCGACTCCCATTCCTTTGCCCGACCAATATACACAGCCTGTTCACAAATATCCTGGATTGGATACTGCCCACTCGTCAACGGGCGTCATTTGGGCCACGGAACAGGCTACTAGTAAGGGCTTCAGTGCCGAGGATCCTGAATGGGCAAATCTTGGTCAGGGTGCTCCGGAAGTGGGACATATTCCGGGGTGTTTTGAGAAGCCATCTTCGATCACCGTGGACGAGCATACTAGAGAATATGCCAGCACTGCAGGGTTGAAAGAATTGCGAGAAGCCGTTGCAAATTTATATAATTCTGAGTATCGGAGAGGCTATGAAAGCCAATACACTTACGAGAATGTCTGTATCGTCCCTGGTGGACGGGCCGGACTGATCCGTATTGCTTCGATCTTGAGCGACTGCTATTTATCATTTTTCTTTCCCGATTATACGGCTTATTCTGAAATGTTGGCGCTGTTTAAGAACTTTGCACCGATTCCAGTTCCATTGGACCACAGTGACAACTATGAAGTCCACTTGGATATCATTAACAATGAATTGAATAGAGGTGTCACCGCGTTGCTGACGTCTAATCCGCGAAACCCAACTGGCCAGTCCCTACGCGGTGCAGATCTCGAACGACTACAGGACATGTGCAGATCCAGGTGTCTCTTGATTATGGATGAATTCTATTCGCGCTATAACTATGCTGATGGATGTGATGGGACTAGCATCAGTTCTGCAGCCAATATTATTGATGTGAATGCAGACCCAGTACTCATTTTGGATGGACTGACTAAGGCATTCAGGCTTCCGGGATGGCGAATATGCTGGATTTTGGGCCCGAAGGAGTATATCAATGCCCTAGCATCTGCAGGCTCGTACTTGGATGGCGGGTCTAATGTGCCCTTCCAGAAGGCTGCCATTCCGATGCTCGAACCAACTCTGGTGAGAACAGAAATGGCAGCTCTTCAGAAGCACGTAAGTATTAGTCCAGACTTGCTGGAATGGAGATTTCATGGATTACTAACAAATTCCAAAGTTCCTAATGAAGCGTGATTACTGTATCGATCGTTTAGAAAAGATGGGATTTAAATTCCAAGCCCGGCCTAACTCTACATTTTACATATGGTTGGATTTGAGTGGACTTCCTGGAAAGCTTAGAAGTACTCTTGGGTTTTTTCAGGAACTACTCAAGCAGAGGGTGATAGTTGTGCCTGGCGTAAGTCTGACTGTGATCATGTTCATCCTGTTTCTAACACCAGATATTCTTTGACTTGAATCCATTGGCAAGGCGTGAGCTGCATGATTCGCCCTATTTCCATTTTATCCGCATTTCGTACGGTCCAGATCTTGAAACGCTGAAAAGGGGAATGGATGGGATTGAACGAGTTGTCGAACAATATCGAAACGCTCCTGTTTCGTCCATTTATCATCCGAAGAGATAATTCGAAGATTTAGTGTGCGTTTAATGTATAGGTAATCAGCGAATAAACAAGTATATAAGCTAGCCAGACGTTATTAGGTTACCTGCGTCTACAACAGCCATCTAGCGGATATTTGACAAGCCCTTTAAACTTTCATGTCATTCAATCCAAGATCCTCATTCTGCTCATGAGTACGCTCATAATCTTCAATAATCATGTTGGGATCTTCGTCTGGAGCATAGACATTCTGAATGTAGGAGGCACCCAATGGATCCTCCATTATTATAGTAAACTTGATTTCACCGTCAATTGCGCTTTGAAGGCGTGCCAGAAACTTGTCCCAGCGATTATGGGTCTCAGGGTCCATAGAATCCGAAGTTTCGGTAAATACCCGAGATTTCAATTCTTCGTAGACCTGCGTCAAAAGCCCCTCGACCGTAGTAAATCGACCTCCGAGAGTACCGGGTGTGAGATCGAGATCCAGCTCAGGGATAAATAGACCGCATGTCTCCGATTTGAGAATGTCACGCGCCAAATCATCCGGCTCTTCTATCTTAAGGGATATTTTCCGTCCCTTATCTGGGATTTCCCCCCCAGTTTTCACCTCGTTGGATTTGTATCCACAACTGGGACAAACAGTACTCATGATGATAACCTCTTTGAAATGAGGAATATCCACTATTTTCATATGTGTAGGACACGGCCCATGACAGGCAGGACATGTGGCATGGAATGTTTGGACTTCATTGGCAAGATTCTCAATCTCCGTCTCTTCTCGTTCCAACGCCTCAACTACAGAAGGGTTTCTGTCGGTCCGTGCATCATCCGCAGGCTCGTCAGGAACAGCCATTCCAAGATCTTTCGACTGCTGAATGGTTCGGAAATACTCAACTTGTGACCATTTTCCTGGAGCGTCGTCGGGAATAAACTGAATCCAGGAATTGCCAGCTGAATCATCGATACTGAGCGTCAGAGGAAAAAGCTCTCCATCTATGGCTTTCTTTAGGCGCTGCAAGAACTGTTCGATTTTTTCATAACTGTCAGGATCGACTTCCTTTCTCACTACCTGATCGGCGGTTAGATCATCAAAAATTTGCGTGAGGAGTCCCTCCACAGTTGTCAACTGCCCACGCTTAGGAGGTATTGTGACATCTAATTCAACGAACCGACAAACGCAACTTTCTGATTTGATGACCTGGCGGTTGAGATCGTTCTTCTCGGTCAATTTCAGCACATACTTCGCTCCTTTTTCTTGAATGCTGGAAGCTGGCTGAATTTCAGAGTTCTTATATCCACAGTGAGGGCATTCGAATGACATTATAATAACTTCTCTGAAAAAAGGTATCCGAGTCATCAGCAGCCTTGTGACACCTTGATCGTGGCAATTCATACACAAACTGTCTATTTCCTGAACGGGGCGGCCCTCAGCATCACGAGCGCTAGTGGTGCGAAGCCCATTCTCATCCTCTTCGACCTCCTGCTGGTCTATCTGCTCAGCAACTTCTCCTACAGTTGCAAACATATCTTCGGATGTACTTGTACCTTCATCTGTCTTTGGTCTCTTACTCGCATCATCATTCAAGACCTGGACTCTCTTATGGTGTTCAGCAATATCTTGTTCCATGTCTGCTGCTATGTCCGGAACAATTTTACATTTGTCCAGTGCCTTATCCGGAATTTTTGTAAGGGTTAGGTTAGACACTCCAGTCTCAACCAGCGTGGGTGAGCGCTCTGCTTGTACGACAGAGTGACGCATGAGATGGAAAACAACGTAACGTCCCTGTCAAGCGTTCTCGAATATATTATTTCCATGCATCTCAAACCAGGCTACTTCGACAAAGAATATTGCGCCAGCTATAGATCTCGACTCGTTAGAGCGTTTTTCAGGGGGACCTTTTCTGACGGTAATCTACATCATGGCATAAACCTACAGTTTCAGTCGAATTAACTACAAACAAGCCTCTTAGAAAGTTTAAGAATTAGGACGTTTTCACAACTATCTGACCCATTTATTTATCATTATGAATGCTTCTTTACGTATTACTGCCACAATATGCTGTTGATGCAAATGTGAGCAAGCATTCAAGAAATGACCCCCCAGCGAGCACAACTCTCTTCAAGTGCGATTGATTGTTCCGATATTTCAGTGGTTTGGATGCGTGCGGATGACGTTTTTATCTTTCTAACGGGGGCGCGCCTAAATCGCTGAATGTTTGGCGCCAAAATTTGGAGTTGGGCCTTATCTTGATAAGCCTCAGTACAATCGGTTAACAACGTGCAGCAACGATAACGTAAAAACAGAAAAAACAAACTGCTCTGACTATAAATTAGACAGCTCAGTTTGGTATGTGTTTTTTATTCCATTTTGACATTTTTTGAGAAAGCTTCAGTGTCAATTGTTATATGAGCTTATCAGGAATTCGAGGTATTAATACAAGCTGTCGTATGAACTTTGGATATCGAAAGTTAGCCGGTTCACTCGTAATAGCCGCTCAAATGAGTCGAGCATAGCAATTAGAGCTCGATAGGCGCGCGTCAATTTAGGATGCGAAGCATGCATTATGCGACGCTGAGAACTATAAATTAGGATGATATCTCGTAGGTTAGCTGTCCTGCGTGGAGAATTTCAATATGGTTGCAGAAGTCACTGAGTCGTTGCTTTTCAACTCAACGGTGAAGAACCATAACTTAATGGTTGTTGCTGGGAAAGGGAGCTACGTTACTGTAGAAGATGCAGTGACTAAGGAACGACGACAAATCTTCGATGCCATAAGTGGAGCTGCCGTCTGTGCTCTTGGACATGGAGACGAAGACATTGCTCGAGAAATGGCCGTAGCAGCGCAGGAATGTGTTTACTCATTCCCAGCAACAATGACCAACTATTATGCGGAGGAATTGGCAAGGTTTTACATCGAAAACTCTCCAAAGGGTGTCTTTGCAGCAGCAGTATGGACTTCTTCGGGCTCTGAAGCCAATGAAAATACAATGAAAACTATCCGCCAGTATTACTTGGAAAAAGGGGAGCCAGAACGAACTGTGTTCATCGGAAGAACTCAATCCTATCATGGATACACCATTGGATGTATGTCCATTAGTGAGAGTAGTCGGAAGCATCCATTCAGAGATATTTGCCTTCCACAAGAGCAAACACCAAAAGTGTCGCAGATTTACCCGTACCGACACCAAAGGTCAGACGAAACAATAGAGCAATATAAGGACAGGCTGTTAGTCGAGCTCGAAGAGACCATTATAAAGGTTGGGCCTAAAAGGGTTGCAGCCTTTGTGTGCGAGACGCTCACTGGATCCACATATGGCACTCAGCCCTCGTTGCCTGGTTATTTGAGTGGTATTCGGAATATTTGTGACAAGTACGGCATAATAATGTGGCTGGATGAAGTTATGTGTGGAACTGGTAGAAGTTCTCCTAACGGCAGTCTGAATTGCTGGGAATGTTTTCCTGATTTCAGTGGGCCCGATATCCAAACAGTCGGTAAAACTTTGGGTTCCGGGTACGTAACCATTGGAGGGATTCTCATATCTCCAAAGATCAGGGATGTATATCTTAATGGAAGTGGATATATTGCCGGAGCTCAAACGTATCATCAACATTCTTTCAATTGTCGCGTTGCTCTTGCCGTTCAAAAGAAGGTCAAATCACTAGGCTTGACAAAGAATGCGTGGGAAAAAGGTGAACTTATTGGGGCTAAATTTAAAAAGCTCTCTGCAGACAATCCATTGGTTGGAGACGTTAGAGGATCTGGAAGTTTTTGGTCTATCGAAGTAGTCAAAGACAAGACAACGAAAGAACCTTTTCCCGCCACTTTAAAGTTGGGAGCCAAGATTGCTCAAAAATGCCTGAAAAATGGCATTGCTGTAATGTCTATGGATGGTACCATCGATGCGTATACGGGGAATCATGTCACTGTTGCCCCCAACTTTGCCATCAGTTATGAGGATGTTGACTTCATAGTTGATACTATTTTAAGGTCGTTGTCAGAAGTCGCCGAAGATTTGCGGATTTCCGGCGACCTTTGAGGTTTAATAGAATAGTAATACCAGTTTATGAGGATTTGTTTTTAATCACTTGTATTTTCGTATTATTGCTACTAAATCGTTCCACCGAATTAACACCAAGAACGATGTTGACACTCAATTTCGTAGCGCCTAATTTACAGTCAGACAGTACTTCGCTGTAGTCACGTGCCTATGTTTACCAGTTCCTACACGCACATCGGGAGAATTTCACAACGTAGTGATCTGCCATTCTTGCTCAAGAAGTTTTTTCTTCCATACGAAGAAGAACGCGAGAAGAAAAAGACGGCTTGTTGAATACTTTGTCTTGAAATGGCTTCTGTTGATTCTATTGCAGGCTTATTGTCTCAGTCGTTGGATCATTCTCAGGCTAGAGCTGGTAAGTGAGCTCCGTTAGAAGATGTCAGCGATGCAGAATCGGTTGAAGAATGAAACTGTATTGCGGTTTAATCGAGCGTGCTAATTGTAGCTGAATTATCTTTGAAGTCTCTAGAGAACAAAGAAGGCTTTTCTGTCACTCTGCTTCAGGTGGTTGCCTCGACGAACTACGATAATGCTGTCCGACTCGCAGGAGCTCTATTTTTCAAAAATCTTATAAAGAGGAAATGGACAGATGAAGAGGGAAACTACCTCCTCCCACAAAGTGATGTACTAGTACTCAAGCGGGAAATAATCGGATTTATGATCTCTTTGCCTCCCAGTTTGCAAGTCCAAATAGGGGAGGCAATTAGCACCATGGCTGACAGTGATTTTCCTCACGATTGGCAGAGCCTTGTCCCGGAGCTTGTTTCACGACTGGGATCTGATATAAAAACCAATAATGGGGTTCTCACGGTAGCACATTCAATTTTCCGGAGATGGCGACCGCTTTTTCGCACCGATGATTTATTTCGTGAAATATCTCTAGTATTATCTCAGTTCTGCACTCCATTTTTGATGGTGCTTCAGGAGACTGATAGACTCATCGATGCACAGGCATCGAATAAACAGGCTTTGATTGATTTATTTGATTGCTTGAATCTGTTGATCAACATATATTTTGATCTTAATTGTCAGGATATTCCAGAGTTCTTTGAGGACAATCTGGACATCTGTATGGCGGTATTCCATAAGTATTTAACGTACCAAAATCATCTCTTAGACTCTGAAGACGATGAGACTGCCGGAAATATCGAGAATGTGAAGTCCGGAATATTTGAAGTGCTCCAGCTCTATACGCAAAGATATGAAGAAGAATTCGGTCGACTATTGCCAGGATTCGTCGAGACCACCTGGAGCTTACTCACAACAACTGGCAGCCAGACCAAGTATGATATACTCGTCAGTAAAGCGTTAGGATTTCTCACTGCCGTGTGTCAGCTGCAAGGACAGAGCCAGCTCTTCAGTTCTGATGAAATATTGCAGGAGTTGCTTAAAAACATCATTCTTCCAAACTTGGCCTTGAGAGAATCGGATGAAGAGCTTTTTGAGGATGACCCTATCGAATATACTCGGCGGGATTTGGAAGGTTCGGATAGTGATACTCGCCGCCGTGCAGCCACGGACTTCCTTCGGCAGCTTACCAATTGCAATGAAGCGAAGGTGACTGGTATCGTTATGAGTTATATCGCGGAATTCCTCGCTACATATAACAACAATAAGGTCACTAACTGGAAGGCGAAAGACACGGCTATCTACTTATTCTCATCCATTGCTGCTAAAGGAGTCACAACTCATGCGGGTGTCTCTTCGACTAACTTGCTTGTCGATGTCGTGGGGTTTTTTGCGCAGAATATAGCACCAGATTTGATGTCTACCGAAATAGCACCAATTCTCAGGGTTGGAGCGATCAAATACCTGCATACATTTCGCAACCAGCTAACGAAAGAACAGCTGGTATCCGCTTTTCCTTGTCTTTCAGCACACTTGTCTTCGTCCGAGTATGCCATTCATACTTATGCTGCTATAACTGTCGAGAGAATTCTGGCAATAAGAGTTGATGGAAATGCTATGTTTCAGAAGGATGACATAGCATTGGTTTCCAAGGATCTTCTTACTAAATTACTGGGTCTCATTGTGAACGGTAAATCAACTGCAGAAAAGTTGGCCGAAAACGAATTCTTAATGAAGTGCGTGATGCGTATATTCATTACGGCCCAAGATTCTGTTTTGCCATATTCGGAACTGATGCTGCGTCAGTTGATAGTAGTGACAAACGCAATCAGTAAAAATCCTTCCAATCCAAAATTTTCTCACTACACCTTTGAATCAATTGCAGCCATAGTACGATTCTGTGGGAGAAGCATTGGCTCTAGTCATATGGAGAGTCTTATCATTAATCCCTTGCTTGCAATACTTGGCAATGATGTTACGGAATTTATTCCGTATGTGTTTCAGATTTTGACACAGATTCTTCAAGTGCTGCCTTCTGATGAAAGACTGCCGCCTGTTTTTCAGCAATTGCTATCGCCACTGCTGTCGCCCGCTCTTTGGGAATCACGGGGTAACGTTCCTGCGTTAGTAGGTTTATTGGATGCAGTGCTGTCTAGGGATGCAGATGTCTTTGTTCATTCAGGATCTGTGGAACCATTACTTGGAGTGTTTCAGAAACTGATAGCATCCAAGGCCAATGATAGTTATGGATTTGATCTTCTTGAACAAATCTATCTAAAAATCCCTCAAGAGGTACTATCGAATTATTCTCAGCAGATTGCGATCATTCTATTGCAGAGGCTTAAATCAGGAAGGACAGATAGATATGTCTCAAGGTTTTCCCGGTTTATACTCTTCCTGGCATGTATTGAAGGTCGCCCGCCATATGGTCCCAACTATGCTGTCGAGTTCATTGATGCAGTGCAAAGCGATTTATTCGGTCAACTACTGATTCAGTTCATTCTTCCTTCAGTCTCCCACACCAAGGGACATATTGCTAGAAAGTCTATCATTATTGGTTTAACTAGGATTGTCATGGAAAATCCAAAGTTTCTGAATGGGGTTTATTCTGATAAGTGGCTTGATTCCGTCGCAACTATTCTCAACATTCTTAGCCGCGAGATAGCTGAGACGCAAGTCCCGGCACTTTTAGATGTGCCTGATTTGGACGACTTGTCATTTGGTTCGTCATTCTCTAAGCTGTCATCTGCTTCTACTGTGGTTCTTGATCCTTCACCATCAGTTAAATCGCTTGATGATTACTTTTTAGCCGAACTTAGAAAGCTTGGTTCTTTCAATGCTCCAGTATACCAACAGTTATCCAATCTGCCTGATTCCGCAAAGCAGTATCTGTCTAAAATTGGCTTTCCGTGAAATCAAGTCGATATCCAGCGAGTTGCTGGAAAGAGAGACCCGTGCATATAAGAGATCAGACTAATTGAAATAAAACAAAAAATATATAAGTAGCAATAATCGAATGCGATAGGGTTTGTCATTTCTAGAATAAATATACAGTGGCATTCTGCTCAGTTAGCCGTCGAATCATAGGAATTGTATCAGGAAGCTCCCACACCGAGCTAGTCTTCGTGTCAACATAAGATGAGTCTACCACAATAGCTTTAATATCCGAAATGTCCATAACACCCTCATCCAAAAGCCTTTTAAGGCGTCCCGAAGTGGAAACAGCAACGGAGCTTCTTCCCTTTCGTAATGCGGCAGCATCTTTTTCAATAGAATTCTTCTTTATCAGCTTTACAGCTCTACCTGATAAAGAAGACAGCGCCCTAGTTATGTCACACACTCGGATAGCTGATATAGCAAGCACAACGACAAGCCCATCTTTTTGGCCTTCTTGAATAGTATTCGGGAAATCTGTCTTAGCTTCAAACGTGGGCTAGAACACTTACAAGTCTGCAGAAATCTAGGTAGTGCTTCGAGATTCCTTGATTTCGTGAAAGATGCCGTGCTAACAAACCGAGATTCATTAATATACAACTCAGACAGTTCTATGTTGGAAAGATTTGGGTTTTTGCGTCTGATGCTTGATGCAATATAATCTGCAATGATGACAGGTTCCATCTTGGCTAGAAGTAACTTGCTTTCAATGATGTTCCCAACTTTCTTTTGTTTCTGATATGTTAGCAAAATATCAAGTCTGCTCTCACACTCACTTTTTCTTTGAGCTTTTCCTGTGATTTCCTCTGTTTGGATCGTTTAGCTGGCTGGTGGGTCTCGTCTTCAAGCTTGCGTTTCGGCAAGTTACTACTTTCTTGCGCAATTTCATCTTCAGATTCTAATGGCTGGAGTAAAACATCAGCCTCGATTTCCGCATCCGACACAGGATCAAAACTGTAGTCAAGTCCGTCATCTAGATCATCTCCAGCATACGAAACTTGTTGCTTTCGATCAGCTCTTTCTGACATGTTGATTCTAGAATACAAAATTTAATTGTAGAAAAATTGGGCTGTATGCATCATGCTGTTGGATTGGAGAAGGGTTCTTGGAAATAACCCCTATAGTTCTCCTGCTAAAAAATGAGGGAATACATCTTTAGGGAAAGCCGATCACTCACTCAAGCCAGCCGCTCTGTCCCTTATTCAAGGGGCTCTGTTCCAAACCCAACAAGTGGTCGTAGTCATCTCTCGCACGTCAACCACAGCATCGCAACCTGGACTTACTCGATTCTAAAACCACTCCTGTGGACCAGGCGTGCTCTTGCTTTGTTTCAACTGGCTCATTGAACGGTATCTTGGTTTAAGACCTGGTTTGTTCAGCCTTGCTCCAGCTTGTTATCAGAAAAATGGCATCTGATAACTCAACTTTGCGAATTTTACATGATATTACTAAGTTATTAGGTATAGATAGTATAGTCAGTGCTGTGCCATGGCCACTGGTTAACCACTTCTCGGGACTTGATTGGCTTGTTGTTTCCACGAGTCAATGACCTGCTCAAGATCTGAAGTCATTATCCGATGGCGATAAGCCACCATCTGGATCGCTTGGCCCGCAATTTTGAACAAGTACAAGTGCGAATCGTAGTTGGCACGAGCAGTCAAGTTGTGAAGTGGTCCTTGTTCA